>JAANDG010000233.1:0-208941 GCA_036852015.1 Pelodera strongyloides
AACCCGAGTATTATGATATATAGAAAAGGACACCATGACCACAGACCACGGATACGGTTAAAATTATGAAAGCGACGAAGCATGATAAAATGATGCCAAAAATGTGAAATGGAAATTTCCTACTTTCCTAGTAGATTAACATAAAGTATCCTAACCTAACATACGACAGGCCATAAATAATGATTAAAAATAATGGTGTGTGGAAAAATAATGGTGCGTATTTGTCTGAAGTGATAAGTGGAAGTAACGACCGCATATATCGCATGGAGCAAACCAATTTCCTCAGGCACACACAGTTTTTGGCAATTGGCCAATGGCTTACACCTACAATTATAGTCCCCAAGTCGGAGAAAGAAGCACTAGAGTAATAATATACAAATATACAGCAAATAGGCTCCGAAAGTTCGGACGGGTAACATGTATCTTTCTCCTCTATTCGGCTGAGGGACTGAGCTAATGGCTGATCCCGTAAATCACATCATATTCCACAAGCGCCCTTTGTAATCTGTACCAAATTGCGTACTGCCGGTTCCGCGGCTTCGGCTGAACGACGATGATATAAATGTAACCTCTTACTTTACGAATGCAAGTCATTCGTCTCTGCATTTTCTGTAGAACTAAGTAGAAAAATCTCGGCGTGTTCTATTCGGTGGCTGGCGATGGCGCCCTCGAAAGTGCAATCTTACATACAGCATTCCGGCCAATGTTTCACTCCCACGAATACATCGCACAGCAATGAGATCTAGTTCGCTTGACAAATACAAGTATGAACACCACTACTTCTACCCTTCTACGATACCTGTCCGTCCTTGATCTTTTGCATCTCCCAAAACCAACTGTATGCTCGTGTATGCCAGTCCCTCACGAATACTGACGCACGGATTTACCAAGTCCCGTACACCAGTACCACCGCCACGCAAATGACGCAAACCGTGAAAACCGAAAAGAAAGCAGCCACATAATTATTGGTTACAAATTGCAAGCGTTACGCGAACCACCAAAGGTTAAATTGACCTCTATAAAAGACGGCCTCGTCCTATACCAGGCCCGAAAATAAAGGTGACTTCTCCGGCCTAGCTATTCCTCCAATTACTCCGATTAAATAATTAAAGAACACACCCTTCCAATTAAAGTACTCCGCTCACATCGGTTTTTACTTAACCACACATGTAGTATCACCCTTGAAACCTTCCATGAACTATGAACGGACGATGAAATGTCCCCGCACTTTAAACCGAAATACGGTGCTTGGCACTCCCTCAAAGAAAACAAAAATCACCTTCAGTCCCCCACGTGTCCTATTGACTGCGAATACCTGGACTCTGGAACTCTGGACTATACTGCTTCAGTCCTACACCCCTGACCTGCCGCATGCCGTCCATTTCTTTTGCGATAACTAATATTCATATGACTCTGCGCAGTAGCCGAACGTAAATGCCCATTAGAAAAATAGAACGCGGTACCCACCGCAAAACGATTCATTTCCTCTTCCTCTTCAGTCTCTTCCGAACTGTACGGTTCTTTATTCCGAACTGTACGGAAGCTTACAACAGCAAACTGATTGACCAACTGACTTAGTCTTGATCGAACTGTACGATCTTCTCATTTCTCTTCCAATTCCGAACTGTACGGAAACATTGGGTATACACCGAACTGTACGGTTTTCTCTTTCACTTCCGAACTGTACGGAACTCTAGTACTGACTCCGTCACCCAGTTTAACAACTGCGACTTCACTGCACTGAACTTGTCTAATACAACACGAGTTTCCACTCTATTTTAAACGCTTTCCTTGTTCTCTCACAGAAAAAGCCAGACCGTTAGCTTACTACTTTTTCGACAAGTATTTTTACAACTTCAATAACTCGATTCAAATGTAATAAAAAGATACCACGAAAAAGGAATTAGAGACGCATGTAAATACTGCAGAACAACAGGAAGGAGTATGAAGGAGAATAAATATGCGAATACATGGAAAATGTAACTTTAACAATGACCGAAGGAAACTGGAATAAAATTATTATTAAACATTTACAAAACGCCGGTATTAGTCACGTAACACGCGGCTGCCTACCTCACATGAAACGAATACGCTAGACTACTATGCAAACAATAAGAAACAATCATAAAAACAAATAAACACAAAACATTGTCACCAATACACAAAAAAAACCTAGATCCTTTATCCGTCTCTCTCTTTCTTTCTCTCTGATCTCTCTGTTTCCCTCTCCCTTTCTTCCTCAATCTCTCTTCTCTGCCTCTCCTTCTGTCTGAAGAGGGAATGAATAATCATTTTCACACATATCCTCCCTCTAAACCATCACTGAGGAATGTTACACCTCATCTTTCAAATTTAATTTTCTCTTCTTCATTTTATAAATCGAAATTGTTGTCGATCTATGTCTGTGACCGATAGAAATTCGATTATTCTTTTATGTAATTTTTATAACAACGTTATGTTCTTTTTCTTTATTATATTTTATTTATGCAAAAGCATTCAGAAGATAATATCATTTGTCCATTTTTCCGACATGTATTATGTGTTTTATCGTATGATTTATTTTATTCCACAAACACAAACTGCATATTTTACTATTTTAAATATATTACGACTTTGTTAAACTAAAACAGTATTTGGTTCCTTTCTATGTGGTATTTATTTCCCTTTTTGGCTGCATTGTCATGCAATGTTGTCGACTTATCTACTTATCTAGTCCCGCTAGTTCTACTTCGCTGAGCGTTTTGTATGGAATGCTTTGATGTTACATCGATTTCAGTTGAAAATCCATTTCTGTATTTGTGCCTTGGTTCCCACATGGCAATTCAACATAGCGGTTCTTCATGGCGCTTGTCATGTCCAACGTGACACCTCCGTAGCTTGTGACACCTCCGTTACTTGTGACACCTCCGTACCATAAGGATAAGAGTCAGTGAGTGGCTCGTCCACCATGCCGCGCTTGTAAATTTTGCAAAAAGAAATCAACATTCACACTTTCAGTGAGACAGAGAGAGAAGTGTGTGTGTGAGAGAGAGAGAGAGAGAGAAAACAAGTAGTATTGAAAAGAAACGGTTCTAACCTTTGAATTATCTTTTTTCTGTCGTCACTACAGGAAGCAAATGACGAATATTTAAGATTTGAAAAACCAACCATTTCAATATGATCATTTATTTTATTCTTTTGTCATTTTTAGCGGTTTTGTCATGACAATATCGCTTCAGAAATATTTCTTTTTTGATGGCGCTTTTAAGCTTTTTTTTAGAGAGAGAGGGAGAGAGAGAGAGTGAGAGAGAGAAAGAGAAAGGAGAGATGAAGAAAAACGTTTTATGCAGGAGCTATTGAAGGACCGCTGGGGGAAATCTTTTGAAAAAAGAGATGGATGGCATTGCATATAAAGAGATATGGAAATGAATTCATTTCTCTTTTTTTTCGTCAGGAAATTGTCCTGGAGCTTCGGAGAACGTGTCCTTGGTTTTATGTAAATTTAAGATGTACTTAAATATTAAATACCAGCCGTTCGAAGAGCCCTACGGGCTCTTCTCCGACTGGAGGAATCGGCCTTCGGCCGATTGTTTCCCTAATTAAAAAAAGAATCGCTACAATGTAAAAAGTTAACTCTCGTCTCTTTCTCTTCCTGCCACACATTCACACACGTCTCTGATTGTGGAAACGTATAATAATCAGTTTGGATCCCCACTCGACTAATACTACCATGCAAATTTGCCATTGACGGTGGTTATGTAGAGCATATTGCTACCCCTATGATAAGCTAGCGTAGCTCAACGGTAGAGCGTTGGAATGTTAATCGAGAGGTTGTGCTGCTGTGGGTTCGAAGCTCGCCAGCGACAAAGATTTTGTATGCTCTTTCGACCGAAGAATTTTCTTTATGAAGGGATTTCGTTGTGCACATAAAAACAAACCCGTGACAAACTCTTCTCCTTTATATAATAAGATTTATTAACACATAAAATGTGTGCATCAATATGATGAATGGTTGACAAGCAACAATTGAATGACCATGGTTTTAATTACCTTGAACAAATTAATGTGAGTATTCGTACATTACCTCAAAAAAATCACAGTGCATCACAGCACAGTACTTATTTGCATATAACATTCCTATCGAGCCATGAGCCTTGAAGGCACACGTAAGGGTGTTAATTGCCATAGTTTAGTATTAATTTTGATATTGTTATCGTTTCATATCTCCTCCATATCTTTTCAATATTTCTTTAATAATTGTTTATTACTATAGTTCTCTGTGATATAAATCACAACCGCATAAATTCCGGACACTTTCTCATGTTATTGTTGAATGTTGGCTTTTGTGGGGTCACGTCCATATGTATATTACAACGGCGCGGGTCATCCATTCGGCCCGCAACGATGTTATAAATAAAAGCAATACAACCACGAACAAACGAAGGCAAACAAACAAAACACTCAATTATATTTTCCATCACTCTTGGCCGTGTGTTTTCCAATAACTTTCCGTATAACTTGTAGTGCGTGCAGCGTGAAAATGGCATGCAATATGTGTGCGAAAACACGATTGACCTACCAGGTTCCCGCAGAATTCACGCCACTTGCGCGCTAACTTTTATGTCTCTCACCAATGCTGTTCACAGTGTGTTGAGCGTTGTCTACTTATAAACCGCTAAATACTCAACTGTAATGTTTCTTTTCTTTCACAGTTTTTCTATTTTTTTTTTTAAATCACGTCTGCTTCAGACCTGCATTTGAATTATGTATTCAAATTATTAATTAACCATTTGAATTTGAAAAATTTGTAGCTATACCAAGGATCAAGCCCACAAAAAACTCCAACTCTGAATTTTCCATTAATTTTGAACTGTAAACTTTGAGTGTTGAGTTTTATAATTTATAAACTTGAGACTTCTCCGATTGTGTGTAAGCATGCCGTCTGGCACATTTTTTTTGTTTATTCGTCCCCATCACCCCTCACACTCTGTTTGTTGAGATCCGTTTGTTCTTTTCCGTTTATATTTCCAATTTCATGAGTTTTCTCTCTCTCTCTTTCTCTTTCTCTCCCTCTCTCTCTCTCTCTCTCTCTCTCTCTCTCTCTCTCTCTCTCTCTCTTCTCTCTCTCTCTCTCTCCTCTCTCTCTCTTTCTCTCTCTCTCTCTCTCTCTCTCTCTCCTCTCTCAAATCTTTCATTTCTTAACCATTATTTACTGTGAACCTGAGTCATTTCGGCTCAAGGCACTCGCGCTGACCATCTGAGTTCCGTCGGAATCAAATTTCTCGATCCTCGGTAATTTCATAATTGTACCGTTCTCTACAGTGTACTGTAATTTCGTTGATCCTACAGTATCACTTTATTACTACTGTAATATTCCCGTATTCCGTTGCTCTATCGTACCGCCAATATGGTGCCAAACTTCATTGATAAAATGGATAAGACAAGGCAAATCATGCTGTCGGCTAAGCTAATCTACCCTGAAGTGAGTTCAATATACATTCAATTTGATAGCTAATTGCACATGACTAATTTTTTTGCATTATTGTGCGCGATTCTAAAAGCAGAACTTTTTTATTACGTCGTAGTAAAACAGTTCACGACAATTGCCTCTGAAAACACCTCTTTCCTTTCCGCCAGGGCAGTGTTGTCCTTGATTCGCTATGATTTGTATTTATATATGCAAATTAATGCAGACTTCAGACTCTTCAACAACACCAAAACAGTTCTAGCCCTCAATCTTTCTCTCTATCCCTCTCTCTCTCTCTTTTCTTCACTTTACCTCTCTAGCTATCTCTCTTCTCTATCATGAATCTCATTATCAGTTTCCAAAAATACTCGACAACTCCGAAGCCGACAACATGTAACGCAAGGACAGTTTACCAAAGACTCGCTTCGTCACTCCCCTCGTACTTTGTAGATAAAATATGCAAATCTTTTGTGGCTCTTTCTTTGTCTGTCCTTCTCTCTATCTCTCTCTCTCTTTCTCTGTCTCTCTCTCTGTTTCTCTTCTGTCTCCCTTTGTCTCCCTCACTCCTCTAATCTTCCTCCCTCGTTCTCCCCCTCCTATTCCCGTGCTATCCATGTTCTCAGTGTCGATGTATCAAAATATTCATAAAAAGTAGGAAAACTGATCGAACGCTGATCTTCCCATGACATATATAAAGGCAAAAATATCATTTCGTTGTTTCAGAACTTCATTCGATACATCACTTTTTTACGACTAATGGATTTTGTTTTATTTTGAGATCATATAGTATTTTCACAATAACCGCAACCGCGGCGTGCTCCTTTATTTGGGTTAGGTGTTTCTCGTTTAGAGTCCTTCGTTACGTTCGTTAGTGTCACTCCTTAGGATGTAGTCATGAAAGTCTTAAGATTTTAGACCTAAGCCAGGTCTAGCACATAATACCTTCTTGCAGTAAACTGTAAATAAGCCGTAAAGTCGTCTAATTTAAGCATAGTTTGTCATGTTTCTTCCTCGTTCTCCCTTCCCGTCTACCTCGTCGGTGTGCTCGTTCTTGTTAGTCTCGCCCCCCTAGCCAATCCGGTCTTTCCATCTTTTGGTTGAATTGAGATTAACACGATCTACATGCAGATATGTATAATTTTAAACTACAAAGAACGACCAACTCATTGGCTATGCATCTATTGTTCTTTTATATGAAATCCGCCATGTCTATTTATTTCTTATCACATTTTGATTACCGATATTTTTGACAATCGTGCAAGCTTGTGTATTTCGCATCATGGAGGTTTATTTTGTAAAGAAAACTGCTGATTTTCATGTGCATACATTATATCTAATGTTAATCTCTAAACTGATCGGTTGAAAGTCAGTGTAGTGGTGTTCTCACTAAAATTGATGCATCTTCTCTCTGCTTTGTAAATTTTCCGTCCTTTTTCAAAATCAGAAACTTTTATTGTTTCATTTGCTATTTATTAATTGGTTATTATATTCAATAATGACCACATTTTAATCAATATCTTCAGCATCCTACATCTTCTTGATAATCATATTTATTAATTGATAATTAAAATTATAATTATAATAAAAAATAATTATAATTATAATTATAATAAAAAATAATTATAATTATAATTATTCCAGCGTTCTCCCTCTACCGGAGGCTGTGCGGGTGTGACCCGCACCCAGTCAGCATCACCCACGAATTCAAATCACTCACCAACGATACAAGCCATGCTAGAACAATTTGAGTTCACCAAATGCGCATTTTTATTCTTCTACCTCGCCTTGGCGGGAGTTTCAAACTGGGCCGTCTTCTCGTTTACCCACGATCGGGTGGGAAGGTACGGTATTTTCTTTGCTTTAAATATTTGTCGATTTTGACTGGAGTTTATGTCGCTCCACGGGATTACTCTGTGATACAACGGATACAACCAGGCTGTCCGTGCTAGAACGTAGCTTTTACCGTAGAACTCATTGTTTAATGTATGCGTATTTCCAATGCTATGCCCGTTGTTGTAATACAGTAATACTTTGGAAACGTCTGAAGTTTTGTACTACGGCATGCCCATTCTAATCCAGGTAAATATAAGGGGAAACTGAGAATCACCATAAGGAACATTAAGAAACTTGAAGTGATTTCTAAACTTACTGAACTAGTCAATATAAGTACTCCTCTTCAGGGAAGCTCTACCCGATCTCCTCTTTGAGTTGTTCCCCGAACAGGAGTGGGCGGCTACCTGGGGAGACTTTGCCGTCACTTGCACCCTTATATGTCTAGGTATGTTTTATTTCTACACCGTGAAACATTCTCGAAGTCGCCGCGATGGGGTGGCGGACCCATCAAGGTGCGCTGAAGGTGTACACGCCAGTTGCCGTACTCCTACCAAACATGCGCCAAATGTGCGCCATATATTTGACGAGCTCACTTTTCCATTTTTATGCCTCCGCTTACTCTTCCTCTGGCACTTACTCGATCAATTTTTCATTAAAGGATCGCAGTCACTCCAAAATCATCATTTTGCTTCGAGTTTAATTGAATTTAGTAAAGAATGAAGAAAAATACTCTACCAAAACCGAATAATTTGAATTCCAACTCAGGGAATGAACCAGTAGAAAAGTAGTTCTACTTACCTACCGCGGGATTATGAAACGTGTAGTGATATGCCTGCAGACCCTTGGAGTATATGTAAAGATATAATATGCAGATATTTGCCGAAATAATTTGCATACTCCCGATCGGGAAGCAGCTGTATGAACACGTTTCGTGATCCTGCGGTAGTTTGTTCACTCCCTGAGTTGGAATTCGAATTATTCGGCAATGGTAAAGTATTTGTCTCTATTCTTTTCTAAATACAAGTAATCTCGAAGAAAAACGACGATTTTATAGTGACTGCGAACCTTTAAAGGATCGTAGAAATCAATAATGATTCTCTTTCTTCTTCAGCAATTCTTCTCTTCTTCCACCGTAGTCGGATACTCATCCTACGGAGGGCATTTTTCATCGCCGGAACTTTATACGCGATGCGCTCTATATCATTGTTATTCACTCAACTGCCACCAGGTTGGTTGCTTAGCTATGTTTTATTTATATTTTATATTAACCATTTATTCTCCAAAAAGTGAATTGTAAAATCACAAAAACCAAAGGAATGACAGCAAAGTGGAGAAACACGCAGGGGCTTTAGAACTAGCCAAGAGTTCTAACTTCTTAAATGGTACTAAATTACCTGTTCAAGCTTTTTTTTACGTACACGAAATCTAACGCTCTCTTTTGATGCACGCACTTAGTATTACCATTATTGTAATTTAATTTTAGGCTACGTTGATAACTATAAGCGGTGTCGAAATCGTGAGAATACGACAACAGCGGCAGTTTTCTTCTCAAGACTGCTCGAGCAGACCATACGGCTAGGATTTCAGGTAATTGTTATTCTCCTATTCTCTTCTCTCTCTGTTTTTTCTCTGTTCTCTCACTTCCTCCCCCTATCTCTAATTCCCTCTTTCTTTCTGTCTCTATCTCTCTTTCTGTCTCTATCTCTCAACTCTCTATCGATCTCTGATGCCCAGTAAACAAAAACATACAGTACGATACAGTACTCATGCTGATTACGTTTTCAGGCCAAGGATGGCATGTTATGTGGCGATCTCCTCTTCTCCGGTCATACACTTGTTATGATGACTTGTACTCAATGCGTGCATTACTATCTACCCAAGAAGTTGAAGATACTAGCCGCAAGTATGATTTAGGAATTATTACTGTACACGGGTTTCCGAAGCCCGAATAAAATAGTCATTACTTTTTAATACCTAGTTACGCGTTCTGCAACGTCAATTTGGCAGTTATATGAATATTCAAGAATTCGAACTTATAAAACCAGTTTCCAAAGGGTAGATACATAACATTTAATGATCGTGTAAATGCTTTCAGTTCCTTACTTGATCACCTTCACCGGTATTGGATGTCTGATCGCCTCCCGTACACACTACACTGTCGATGTGATCTTTGCCTTCTGGCTGTCAACGTTTGTCTTCATGTGAGTGATCATTATCCTACTGTATTTTGTACATTACTACTTATTAATTACACGGATAATTAGTTTACGCGAAGCAATTTGGAAGTAGTGCACAGTTACTTACCGCGCGGAAATACCGAAATCCTTCCGCGCAAAAAAAGTTGGCTTTCCTGCCGCTCCCCTTTTCCTGCCATAGGTGCGCTACGCATCGGCGGAGTTTATCATAGTTTGAAGTTTGAACGCCACTATGAGCTCTTTCTCTTGGAGTACCTTGCCCCCCTTCCAGCCTCTACCACACGTACTGTGAGATCGACATCGTGGTTGAACGAAGGCACTCCATCCTCCATTCTCTGTTCCTCATGAAGATTGTCAATTGGTTAGAAGAGGAGATCGTGCCAGGACGGTTTGTAGTTTGAAGTCTATATTGATGATTTTTCTTTAGTTAAAGCGATATGACGGCCGGTTTTTGAAACTGATTTTGGGTAACTGCTTTCCTATGCATCAAAAAATTACCGCCCAGTAACTTGCCTACGCTACATGGGAATGCAGTGCCAAGAAATACGGTTCAAAACCGGCTGTTATATCGCTTTAAATACAAGGGCGGTGAGGAAACTGGGGAACCTAACTAACATACGAGACTGGTTGAGCAGCCTTTTTTCACCAATAAAGTGAAAATTAAAATATGGCGTATAGGAATAGAGCCTTTGATGACTTTTGGCATTACTCGTGTGATGGCGAACCTGCGTCAACCCGAAGCACCAAAGTGTATCGCGCATCTAATAAATTATAAAAAAAATTTCAATTTTCAGAGTGGACAATATCCTCGAACTTCCTTTCGGCTCCTTCATGGAAAAACACTTCGACGCTGCCAATCAGGGTCACCATAAACAGATCTCAATAGTGAGTATTTATGTTAATTGCTAATTTACCTAGTTTATACTTCGGGATTAGCCATCAGCTACTCGGACCTCTTACGTTAAAATACAGGCGGCAGCTTGTCAGTGGATTTCTGGCTGTATAGGAACTACAGTCTCTTCCTAGTACACGTTCTCTGTACGTTTTGTATATTTAAAAAAGCATTCATATCTTATATTCTTTCAGAGTTCCTCGTCGACCTTCGGCCTTCCTTAAGCGATGTACGCAAAGAAACGAATTACGAATGAGATGGTGCTCCCGCACGGTGTCAAATGTTTTGAAATTTTGAACTGTCAGACGAACGTCAGACCAGGCTTCTATATCAGAGTACGATAATAGGGCCATATCTGTAATTGTACCCCTACGATCCTACAGTATACATATAGCGCTAATTAGCCCACCTGCATATCATCAGAAAACAATTACCCGTTCATTACCCTATATTCGTATTCCTTAGTCAGTGTTGATTATTTTCACTCAAACAACTTGTATATGCATTTCCCAGCGGGTTTTCTTTATTGTCTCAGTTTTTTTTCCATTTATAGATTTCATGTTTTAGACACCGATGTTTTTCTATATCCACGTTGAGTTGATGAAAATTTTGTAGTTTTTGCTACATTCTTTGTATTTTAGCCAGAATTTGTTTCATTTTTTAGTTTGTATTTTGAATTTGTTGACAGTTACTTTTTCATGCACTGCAGCCTGAACTGCCTTATCCTACTGAAGCTTTAGGCACGAAGCGATGTATTGTTTTATAATTAAAGATGCTATTAACTGTCTATTATTCGCTATTTCTTTTGGATCACACCTGGACTTGATCAGGGATAATTGTAAGCTTGATATCGTATTTTAGTATCTTCTTTAGTAGTTATAACGTTCTATTTATGTAATGTAAGTAATAACTGCCCATACGTGCAACGCGTTATCTCAGGACATCGATGCTATTAGGAATATAATAAGAGTTACTTTCGGTCAAGCCAAATTCAACTAACGCTTATTTTTTACTAGTAACAGTTACTTTTACTAATAACAGACTAGGAGCGCAGATTACCCGCTTACTGCTCTAAGCACTACGCTAACCGCCAATTGCTCTTTGCTAACAATATTCTTTTAACACCGCAAGAGGTGTGCAACTCCAGTCGGCGCACCTTTCGCGTTCCACTGGCACACTCGGTGCGCGCAACCACCGGCCGCTACCAATTATTACAAAACAACATTGTATTCTCAATGGGCATTGCCAATTGATAACAGTAAACCACATGTATACCTTCACTGCAAAGACCACTTCTATATTTAGCGTTTTATTTTTGTGCCAGTCATTTGCCGTTATTCCGGTGTGTCCCGATATCAAATTAACCTGCTCAATTTGTCTCGTGTGTTTTTTGTTGCCTTCTGCTTTTTGTATTTTCTCAGAACTCATCTGTGATACGATTTTTTCCATTAATAAAGATGTTACAATTAAATGTGATATGTGACTACTGTCCTGTTGGAATTCAGCGGTTATTTGTTTTGTATATCTTTGTGTCAACAAAAGGGGGTAGGATAAAATAGCAGTACATATACTATGGGAACGAACATTACTAAGAAACATAAAAAAATAGAAGAATGGAGACTAGAAAGAGGGAAAGCACTTTTTTGAAAGTCATATTCCCTATCTCAATTCCCGGAGATCTGTGGGAAGTTCTGTTTTTTTTTTCCTTGAGCCTCGCACGTTAGAGTGCTATTTTTTCCCTCCAGGGAATATACATAGCTATTGTCGTAGATCTCATCGAACATTTGAGCTCTTCCAAGTTCCGCATTCGATAAAGTGTGGTCTGTACCGTAGTTAATTTGTAGAGTGCATGAGATGTAGCGCCTGCGCAGAGACATAGAGGAACGGCGAATTTTTTTGAAAAATCGAAAAATTTACAAATTGTTTGTTTTATTTTCTCTTTTAATAGTAGAAATCGGTATGTTGACTGCTACAACATGTTAGATTTTGAAGGAGTGCTATCGTAGTGCAGCCTTTCAGGGTTTCCAGCATCGAGGCCGGTTCCTTCTGTTGTGGACGATCCTCTATTCATATCCTTTTCCTGACTACTCGATACTTCACTACTAGAATGCCACCCCCACCGACCGTGGAGTCTCTCATTGAAGACGCACGACCAATGTTAATGAAGGCGGTGAAGTACGACCAAGACAAGAGAGCAGACGACGCCGTAAACAAATATATCGATGGATGTGCTAAACTTCTCGGTGCTCTAAAGTAAGTTCTGCTTTTCGGTTAATTCTTTTTACGAAGTTGTCTGTCTTGTTTTTTTTATTATGCCGTCGGCAATCATTTCGTGTCCCGGCCGACGTAAGATTCGTTTGTGTTGTGCTCTAGACTAGAGATGTGAAGCTCGGTTACAATCATTTTGAGGCGTCCCTTACAATCATTTTGTGTTCCATATGATGGAAGGTATTCAGGCTTCTTCCGGAAGATGACGGTCGCCGGGACGTGCTTACTCGACAAGTCACTCAATACATGGATCGCGCCGAGAACTTGAAACCGAAGAAGACTTTAAAGGTACTTTTTTTGCCTCAGAATAGAATAATGCGCAGCTCTTTCTGAGCCCAATGATCCTTGTGTGGTTATGTATGCATTTACAATGTCTCGGGGACTTTCTTTTTGTTGGATCATAGTCTCTAATTATTTTATTTAGGTTTCAAAGATGGAGCAAAGGAAGATCACTAATGATTCAACAGGGCACAGCTATGAGAAAGTCTTCGGGAAATATCTGGACGACAAATTGACGAAGGTTGATGTTCATGACGCATATGTATGTGCTCATCACCAAGTAAGTTCATTAATTATTTGTGACTTGAAAGATTTCCTTGTGAGTTAGGTATCGGGAATGTATCCCCAAGCAAATATTTCGATCACGTCAAAACGTATGATTGTTGCTACATAATTTTAATACCAGTCATAGTTAATTTCCAACATTCTACTTCGGTTCGCAGAGTGTGATGTAGTTGCGAATGCTTAGTTCTGTTTTAATTCTGTGAATCTATTCCATAAATTCCAGATGATCAACTTTGTGCGATTTTGTGAATTGTTGGTGTCTCGTGCAGCAAACCTGAAGTACGTCAATCTAACCACTGGAGTAGATGCCAAGTCGAATGCTGAATCATTCAAGGTAAGGGTAATCAGGTTACATCGTATCCAGTTTCGGTATATAATCATTGCATTTTTCCTTGGAAATTCATTTAGGAAACGTAATTATCTATCACATGACGTCTGAGTGAGTGTGGATTAATTACAATCAGATTTTGTAATATTGCGACTGAATACTGAATTGTGAAACGATCAGCATTATGTCCTTTTAGGTGGACCGCATATCCCAATTTCTAGTCGCGCAGAACTTTTTGGTGATGAATGACGCACTAATTATTTATTCACAAATTCACATACACATTTTAGATGCTGGCCGACAGTCTAAACAAACGCGGAATTCTCTTACGGGTCGAGTACAGTTCAACTATTCATGATCGGGAAATACAGTATGTTGTGTTGTTCTCAATGAGTAGCTTTTGTTCGCTTCCGTTATGTGCACTCTTCTGGTCTTCTGTACTTCACTATTCCATGAAGTAATCAATTAATGACTTTTTTCGTTAGATCCCATTCGAGACTTCCATTTACGAACCCGTAGTTTAAGCTATCCTGCACAGTTGAAATGTGTGAATACCACTATTCAGAAATGCAAATTATCTCCACTAATACTAATGCTGAGCCGGCATCCGGGAAGATTATTTAATTACTTGTTTCAGATTCAATAATGGCTGGATAATTAAAATAGGCCGTGGATTGGACTACTTCAAGCGATGTGATAGGTTTGCGGTTGGATCTTTTGACCAGAACCTACGGCCATGTCATGAGACAACGATAGACATTCTCAAGATGGACAAGTAACGTATGTTTTCATTTTGTTAGTTGAGTTGATGGTTTTCTAATAAGTATTTGTAGTGCTTACAGTGAAATACCGGCCGGTTTTTGAAACGCATTGCGTACGCCTGCCTTCTTATGCAGCATATGCAAATGAGCTAAAATTAGAATAAAAACTAGACCCCAATTAGACCCCGCGTTGCATAAATGCATAGGAATTAGGAATGCAAGTACTTCTTGAGATGGGTGTTGAAAACCGGCCGGTATTTCGCTTTAAAGTCAGAGTTTTGAGTTTAGTTGGTGTCACCTTTGACCTTTTCCCTGGTGACTTTGATTTATAAAGTTATGAGATACTACAGTAGGCAGGTGTCCAGCTTTTAGGATTCCTGAGGTAATGCTATAGAATCCTTGCTTCGGTGCTTTTTGCGTTTCCTTGTGATAGTTTTTATTTGTAACTCAGGTTTCAAAACTTGCGTTTTTGCTTATTTTTCGCTAGCTTGCCTATTTCAGTGGGTAATCCGGTAACCCATTTCGCTTCAAATACTATGTACATAGACTAGAAATCAATCAATATTATGTTACCACTATTATTCGGAGTTTTATACTGTACGTACCAATTTGTTTAATTTGCTAATTTGCTTCCACCTTTTCTATGTTTTTTTTGTCGTTTTTAGATGTTTCGTGTTTCTAGCTAAAATATTACATATTGTAAATAGTTTGCATGCTCTGTTCCTCAGGCGCCACTGAAAAAAGTTGCCTCGCAAACGCCGAGGTTTTCACGATTTGCCTCGACAATGCCGAGGAAAAAGCTTCTTATGTTCTTATGTCTTATAAATGTTCTTATGTCTTATAAGGCTTTACTCATAGAATATATGTTATGTGATGTGTGATACATGACATATAATATGTAATAAAATGTCTTAAAGACATAAGTACTAAATTATTGCACTATTTATTTATTATTGCCTCGAAAACGCCGCCTCGGCAAAAGCTAGGCAGCGCTTTGCCGAGTTTTCTCCTCGACAATGCTCCGCGGCAAAACTCGTGAAGGCAGCTAGGCATTTTCGGGGCAATTTTCTCGGCATTTGCGCAACTTTGTTCAATGGCGTGAGTGGCGCAGCGCAGACATGCGAAAAGTCCGCGGGAAAAGAATGCAAATTTGCATCGAGAAACAAGCCCCTCCCTCTTTTCCGCGTCTCCGCCTATCACATGTCACAAAGCCATCTCTTTCCCGCGGACAATGTTCTGAGGTTGGCAGTTGCCTTGTCCTAATTACGTTGCTTGATGCTTTTTAATTGATAATTTTTACTCTTAGCGGATGAATGTATGAATATTCCTTATGTTTATGTAAATATTTGGTTATTGCTGTGCCGGTCATGTTCTTATTACTTCGGTTTGTCATTTGTTTATGAAATAAATGTACATTTTTAATCAAATGTTTGTTTGCTATTATACTATTGCGTTATTAGCACTGCGATATCTAGTTATTTCCATCCTTTTTTAAGCTCGCAATTCGCAATTGGTTTGTGTTCTTTTGAGGATTCCGGATTTCCACTTCGTTTCTTCTTGTACTAATTGCTAATAATTCGTACTATTTTCAGATGAGTAAGTCAAAAACCACCACTCCGTCTCCGATCGTTGTAGAGGTACGGTTTATATAAATTGGTATTCCTTTGTACATTCTAGAACAGAGTTTACGTTATTTTCTTGTCATAATGTGATGTTATATCCTTCGATAGGTTCGTGATATCGGGATTAGTTTTTTGACGCAATTATTGTCAATCAGTGAGGTGTTTACCTGTTTACCTTGCTCTAAGGTAACGAGACCACCTGCGGGCATTCATCTGAATGCCCGAAGAAGTCTGTTCTTTTCTGACTGTTTCACCTCCTCTGTTAATCTCCGTCCCAATGCCCGCCCAAATTATGGCTTTCGACCCCACCGCCGACGCTAAATATGACTGAAATTTGCAGTGCCGACCCTTTAGCAGTACAAATAGTGTAGCAGTACAGTAGGAAGCAGCAGTGAACGCATGCCAGCCAAACTGACCCAAGTCTGACCCAGGTCCGACCCAACTGGCGCGCTTGCAGCCCTTCCGCATGCACATCGCATTTTTCACGATGATTTTTTCAAAATAATTTGAAGTTCTGCACTTTCTGGTTTTGTTCTAGTTTGTTTCTATTTCCTTTACTATTTCCTCTATTAACTTATTGCTATCACAGGTACCATTGCTTCACTTACTGGTGCGCGTTCAAGCAAGCAAACAAACGGAAGGAAACACGATAAAGTAAGTTTATGATGTGGTAAGAGTAGGGTTCTCATCGGTCACTATAGATAGACTCAGCCGTAGAAGTATATGTTACTAATAGTTTGTAATCTTCGCAGAATGACGCAGAAGTAGTATACTTTCATTTACTATTTAATTTAATACATTTAGACACTGGTGGCCAGCTCCATGGAAGTTCAAAATCAAAGATGCATTCTGCTGCCTGATACTAATACTGGACAATGGAAGATTCGCTAAAACTCCGTCAAATTTGAATGTTTAGTCATATACTGTGAGTATTATTCGCAATAAACATTTCCTCCCGTTATGTAGTGTAATTTATGGGCTACGCTTCTGTACAAATTACGGTGGTGCCGACTCCAAACCGTGGTGGTGCCGACCCAACTCCGACTCCAAACAGTGGTTTTGCCGATCCAACTCGCACGCCTTTTTCAAATTTTTCGAACCGGGGCGGAAACTAGGACCGCCCAGAGTCGGACTTCGCTTTAGTTGGGTCGGCACTTTGGGTCGGAGAGGAACATAGTCTTTAATATCACAATCGTCTTCAGCTCAACCAGTACAAAGCCGAATTGGTAAAAGAAGCGGAACTCATTGTTTTGGAGGAATTTCCGAAGAAAGTCATTGAATTCAACAATATGCTCAAGGTGGGTTTGCTGGTATTATTTTTTTTCTCTTTCCTTTTTTATTTAAAGCCGTTTAACGGCCGGTTTTGAAACGTATGACAAAATCCTGTTGCATGACTACTGTACGATTATTAGACTGATTATATTAATTTGCATCTGCATGCATGATAAGCGAATGTACATGTCCCAAATACGTTGCAAAACTGGCCGTTATACCGCTTTAAAGTGCATAGACTATATCACTGTAGCCGATGGTGATATGCGTTTTACGTTAGAAAAGATTGTTGTTGATATTCAATGGCATCATCACATGTTTGTTACAGTTCGGTGAACATTTTTTTATTAGTGGAGTTAGGAAATCTCCGTAATTGATTAGTCGTCTTTCATTAGGAGGAAAAGTTCAAATACGAGCGAGTGCCGGATCTGCTTCCGGATGCCGATCTGAACATTCCTGTTCCCGTGAAGAAGGATGGTGTAAACTTAGGAAACATCAAGATCAAGGCGGAGGTTTGTAGTTTGTATCCATGTCTTTCTAATAGCTCAGTAATTTATTTTCGAGATTATGCAACGTTTGAGTTCGCTTCTGAGGGACTCTTTTTCCTCTTTTTTTTGTTGTAGGTCACGCTCAAACTATGATTTGAGGACATTTGGTTGGAATTCAAATTCAGGTAGCAAAAATGCCCGGACATTTCGCATGCTTCTCTAATCACTACCACGTTCACTGCGTATGTTTATAGTATAGCTCAAGATTTTTCAGAATGGATCCGATGAGCAACCTTCGAAGAAGAAACGGAGAATAGTTTCCGGAGATGGAGAAGGCGATACCAATGAATTGGTCGTTGTTGACGGTTGGTATTTTGGTGAATATTTATTATTACTGATTTGTCTGTGGACATGATGCCCCATAATATAATAGTAATAATAGTTTATAAGTCTTGACGGAACGGTCTTCAAGTCTCTGATCTCTGTGGAGTAGGTCTGATTTTGGTGCTAGACTGTTATAGTTCTGTTGTCTAAACATTGGCCTTGAATTCTTGATTATGTGATGTAAACTCCTATTGACATTTATCTTGCTGGCAATAGGAATACGGTAATGCGAATGAACCAATGAACATTGTTTCCTTACAGGGTTACCTGTTTACGGGTTCGCTAACGGTACCGTATCCTGTAATGCGAAACTAGCAGAACTTATGGACGAAGTGCGGCCGAAGCTCAGAGATGCTGTGGAACTTGTCAACAAGGTACTTACTATTTGTTGGGAATTTGGGAAAGTTAAAATCGCACGTGTTGATATTTATAGATTAGAAGTTTTTCTGCAATATTTTCTGTTTCTAGTTTCTGTTGCATGTTTTTGAAGAGTGTACAAGTTATACGAATAAAGTACTTTACGGTGTAAGATATTTATTTGAGGTGAAAATGTGGATCACGTTCTTGATTCCACGCATTGAGGATGGAAATAATTTCGGAGTCGGAATTCAAGAGGAAACTCTGAATGAGGTGAGTTGAGTTTAGGTTGCAAATTTATTTGTGTAAGAGATGATAGTATAACAAAGTATGTTTCTTTTTCGAATTGCTTTCGAAGAAAAACGAACCTAAAGCAAATGTTTCATGAGGTATGGCTTGTGTGTAACAAGTAACAGGCAATGTGGTCAGTAGGTTATAGGGGAAACCCAAACCCATGAGTTTTCATTAGTGTAGTTCTTATTGGCAACACAACGAGTAAAGCACAGCTAATGTTTTTTGAGTCTTAAAAGGATAACAAAAGCATGTCAGGTGAAGAATTGAATTCCGTTGGTTGATTAATTCATTCTATTAGGTATCGAGAGTGGAGGGAGAAGCCGCCTCGTTCCTCGACCAGATCAGTCGTTATTTTGTGAGCCGTGCAAAATTGATCACAAAGGTATGGTTCGTTGTCTTTTTTATGTTATGTAGGCTATATTTTGTGCGTGAAACCCGCATTCCGCATTTCTTTAAACCTAGAACTCGCAGAGATATTCCACGGCAAACTGTTAGGCCAGGTACTTATGCATAACCTTGCCTGCAGGTTGCCAAGTACCCACACGTTGATGATTATCGAAGAGCTATTATGGATATGGATGAGAAGCAGTTCATCAATATTAGATTGGTACTCACTGAGGTTGGTCATTTGGTCTTTCTTTGTTATAATTTGATGCTGTTCCTCCCGGACTGACGTAAAACTAGCGTACGAAAGAGTTGAACGAGTGCTTTGTTATTTTGGAGAAACATTGTGTTTATTGTTGTTGGATGTTCGTCGGGTAATAATTAGCTCTTACTGTACCTCGATGAAAAAAAAAATGATGAAAAATGACCTTGCTTGATCAAAAAATAAGTCATCGACGAGTAGCGCTCCCAGGATTCATTAAAACTAGAACTGCAGACCCTTTTGCATTTGTATCGCTTGCTTTTGTAAGGAAATGGAAATTCCCAGTGAATAGGCTGCATGAGCGTCATAGTATCTTTGAGCACTGAGCAGCACCTACACCAGGGGTTCTCTCCATCCTTACGGCATCAATACTTGCTTAGCTTGCTTATCATTTATTTTATAGATGCGCAATCACTTTGCCACTCTTCACGATATGATCACCAAGAATTTGGAGAAGATCAAGAAACCCCGCTCGTCAAATATGGAAAGCATGTACTAGAGGGTTTGCCTTTTTGTTGTGTTAATGTTGTTAATGTTAATTGAAACCTATGCCTTGTTGTCAACATACGCTATACGCATCCCTAAAGTTCTCTTATCCTCGTAATATTACTATATTGTATGAATTGCGCGTACTGAAAAGTTGCCTTATGATCTTCGTACTTGTTATTGCTATTATATAGTGTTGGATTGTAGATTGTACAATTTTTCATACAGTACTACGTTGCTTGTTCCATTTTGGTTCTCTTGAGGACTTGCCATGTAATGTTGATAGTTCCTATGTTTAGGTGAACTTTTTTTTCCGTTTGTTGTTGTTTGTGTGATGTAATATTGTATGGTTTTATATTCTAATGTTTTAAGTTTGTTTTGTTTGGGATGTTGTCGTTTGATTTTTAGATGATTTATTGGATTGTCAGCTAATTTAGTGCATGAATTTGTTCTGACACAATCCTCAGAAATGTTTATTGTTGTTTGCTTTCGTTGTTGATTGTACATCTATTGATTGTTCATTGATTGCATATATTTTATGTTTTATTGAATGAAAACTTTGATGTGCAAAGGAGAGTTTTGCGAATTGTACGAGAGGATTCGTTGTGAGTTCATTGGTTTTTCTGACCATTTATACTTTGTACAGGGAAGGGCTTGGTGGGTTTTTTCTTTCTATTTCTGCTGTGTACTTCACGTATCCATTTTGAATTTTTTTCTGAACCAGCACTGTTTCTAGTGATACCACATATCTTGTTCCCTTGTGGGTATAGGAAACTTTGAATTAGTAATCCAAATTTTTAATTTGAATGTCTAGGTTAATTAATGTATATAAGTCTTAACTTTACTCCATACTGTAGCGGAAGTTACAGTAACGCGGAAATGGGTGCGGTCTCAAAAAAGTAGTGGACGCGGGTCACATATAGGGAGGGTTCGAAACGTGGCCCGCGGTCGAGCGGCCTGCGGCCCGCAGCTTGCGGACCGCTGCCCGCGGCCTGTGGCTCGTCGTGCACTGTAGCCTCGCGGTCAGCATCGGCAGCGGTTGACTGTCGTACTGTATTTGACGTCAAGTTAACTTGACACACGCAATCTTTTTTCATTTGAAAACTAGTAAAAGCTATACTTATTATATAAAAGAGTAACTGTAGCGTAATTTGCATACCGATGTTCGTTACGGAAATGCAAATTTTTGACAATGTTCCGCGTTTTCGGGTATAAAACGAGTGTCGCAGCTCAATACCCAAGTATGCATAGCATATGCAATTGTTTCTAAGAATACCCAGTTCTACTGCATCTTTCCCTTTAAAGGATCGCAGTCACTACAATTTCGCATTTTTTATTCGCTTTTCATTAAATATTCAAATATGTGAAGAAAACTACGATTCCAGCACCAAAGTACGGCAAAACGAACTCAGGGAGAGAAATCCCTGAGTATGAGTTTCACTTGTATACAGTATACCGTAGTTTATAATTGCCCGTATAGAGTTTCATAATAAATACCCTGCAGTGATAAACCACGCGCCAGGTGTAACACTGCAGGCTGTTCACTCTCCAAGTACCCCTGGCAATTGCATATATGCACCGGCGACGGTCATTTACCAAAACCCATTTTCATTGATTTCTCTCCCTGAGTTCGCTTTTCTGTGGCTTTTTACTGGCTGCATATTCTTTTATAAATCTTCTTGCATCTAATAAAAATCGAATAAAAAAGTTGAATTTGAAGTGACTGCCTTCCTTTAAAGCAAACTTAACCCACTTTCTTCATTATTGCACTAGTGGGGTGGTCGTGTTCACTTCCATTTAACATTATTACCCCAAATCCAATTGCTGATGGAATAGCATTATAGCACTAACCCAGTTTTTCTTTACATATGGTATTGTTGTAGAGACGTTAATTTTTCGGTTTATGTAGCTGCCCTGCTTGGGATTATAATCGTGAGGAATGAGGAATTTCGGTAGCCATGTTAATTGAACATGACAGGAGTATTATTCTTCAGAATGGGGTAAAGTGTTAGGGTAGTAAGGTTAAGAATGTTAAGATAGTGATGGCGCATACGCGGCGAATAATAGAGGGAGTGCGCGGCGACCATGTGGATCCTTTTGTGGTGCGCGGCAATGGCGTGAAGCTTCACATTGCTACTAATAGTCGTTGAGAACCCTGAACCCTTGGTGTCTCTTCTCTTGGAGGAGACGGTCCTCAACCTTTGTTACCAAGGAAAAATGTAGTTGCAAACAAAGGACTTAACGTTAAAGTTTAAATTCAGGTTTGCAAAAAGTTGTATACGGCACAATTCTTTCGACTGTTAGTGTGCGCGGCACACAAAAGCGGCAAACGATTCGATGGGTGCGCACCACAAAACGTAGAAAAATAAGTCGTGCATTTGTGCATTATAAACTACATTCTGTGGTGCGCAGCGCCAGCGCATCCAGTTAGGCTAATTGGCGTGCATTCGTAGCCTGCCGCGGGAGTTGGCACCCAGCAACGCCGTTTGTTGTCTGTGAGGATATGTAGCCGAGCCGGCTCTGGGTTCGCGCGCAGTCGGCCGCACCGCACAGCAACCGCGTGCCAATTGCAACACAATCAATCCGCGAAAGAGGTTGGGTATATGCGGTGTGCTGCGCGGTTGCGGAAAAGAGGATAATGATGTTTTCCCGGTTTATGAAAACGGCAAACTCTCAAGAGTATTCTGTGGTTTTGTTACATAAGAGAGAATGCAAATGTAGGGACATATTTACAAAAAACATCGTACGGTCGCGAACTAACTTTTCTCAGGCTCATAGTAAGAGCGCAGGCGTAGCCGAAGGGATATTCAAAGATCCATACATTTGACGTGTCACGACTTATTCACGAGTTTATGTGAAAGAGTTCCTAGAATGGTATGTGAAAGAGTCCTGGGAATGGTCTCAAATGGTCTCATTGGGAATGAGCATGACCTGTTCAAATAACATTATTTACGTTAACAGACTCAGAAGTGTGCATTTGTTCTGAAATGTTAAGAAACGTACTTGATCTGTCAAAGAGAAACGGCAAATGTAGGCAATAATTAGCATGGTAATCGATGCATTAAATTGTTAATACAGTGACTAGCATTCATGCATCCTGTTCGACGGTACGTATGTTCCAATTATCTTTCGTTTCTAGTCTTAGACAGTCTTTATAGTTTGTAGTCTAGACAAAATGTTGCAGTTCACTTGCACATCACGGTGACACTAAATGTAAATGGCCACATGTGCCTCTGCCCGTATGCATTATGGACCTTATATTGAAAATATGGTCTCTATTGTGAAGCATGCAGTTTCCACCATTTTTCCCCACCTGTACGTATCCCAATGTATGATTCGAGTCACTTGTTGGAGCCCCTGTACCATTGCGCCCACCCATACCTGGGCAGTTTACAAAATTTGTAAAGTGGTCCAAAATATGTAAAATTTTCTAATGTACCCTTACTGTATGGTACCATTTCCACGTATTTTGATCAGGAAAGTACGGGAAAAATAGTGGATCCCCCCTACAGTACCCTATTATTTAATTTTCTCTTAAGTGGGACTATTGCTATAGCGAGCCCAGATTTTGTACTGAGCCTCGCATATATTACTAATATGCAACTCGGAATTGTGTCTCGGTCCGTATGAATTATGGTCTGTATTGCTGTAGTACCGATATTGTACCACTACAGTACCAAAGAGTTGCTGTCACGTACTGATGTATGTGCTGCGCTGGTCTTTCACGTGCTCATGTTTGTGAATGTGTGCTAATGTGTGCCGCCTAATACAAAGACGTCTCACTGCGTGTTCTATCATGCAGGATAAAAATATTGAATAAATATGAGCGTACCTACTAATGATCAGAATATGTACCACTTTTGTGGTCTTTTTCATGTTTCATTCTCTTCCTTTTTTTGGCTTTTGTTTTGCAATCTATTAGACACGTTCATTGTGACTTATGACTTTAAATGTTATTTATTTCAGAAATGCCCCGACTTCACAAGGCGCAGAGAAACACAATTGGTCTTCTGGCCGGCCGGAAAGAAGTCCCAAGACAACAACTTGTTGAGCAGAAAAGGAGTGTCACCAGGATGGATCAATCTGTGATAGTGGGAGAATTGTCACCTGCGTTGGACAACTACATGCAGAGTCCTTCCAACCAGTCTTTCTACGAGATGCTCACATCGATGCACTCTTTTTTCATTAAGAAACGGCTTGGCACCCGTGTTCTTATGGATAAGGTGCGGATCTCGATACTGGTCGGCGGTTGCGTGGGCGCAAATGATTTCGCGTTCTCCCACTATGGATACACAACGTTCGGAAAGCTGAAAGAGGTGGAAACACCAGACAATGAACCAGGAACCTATCGCTGTTGCAAATGGACGAAAGGGCAAGAAGCAAATAAGGATCACGTGTACGACATTGTTTTTTATCACTCGAGGATAAGAGAATGGCTATAATTTGAGAAACTCACTGCAAGGAGAATTCTTCGAACTGTGCTTTCCCTTTATGTCCACGAACTGTCACACGCCATTCATCACCAACACGCGGAGGTGCTGGGGAGAAGAGAAAAACCAACTGGAAAGCCAACAACACACCGATTCGACCAAGAAATTGTAGAGCAAGAACAACACGGTGAAGAATGGATCCGAATTTATGATGGTATTTCCGAAGCGTTCCCACCGCACTTCCTTCTCCCACCAAGTGCCGAAGTGGAATATCATATATTGATTGCTCACTTTAACCGTTACAAATAATGTTTATTTATACATTCACACTGTTAACTTTATTAAACAATAGTTTTAAGCACCTATATTTAATTAATTTTAATATTATGTAATCTGTGTTTGAATAAAATGAAAAAAGGGGGTGAATCCGATCCCTCCAAGAGGTGCCCCTGGAAACTACCCTACCGTATTACTTGGTTATGGGTTGAGCTGAACATCGGATATATGTATTTATATGTAAACAATTTACTAGATCAGGCTGCAAGGCACATTAATAGTTAGGCAAGGAAACATTCATACTTCAAAACAAATTAATAGTTAGGCAAGGCAATTAATAGTAAGGCAAGGAAACAATTACGGGTTCGTGAGCTTAGTTATTTTGAGTCGGCTTTCCGAAATATTTTTCTCCGAAAAAAGAGAGGTTACATAGTATACCTCCCAAATATATGTAAACAATTTACTTGTATGTAAACAATTTTATATGTAAACAATTTACTTGATCAGGCTGCAAGGCACATTAATAGTTAGGCAAGGAAACATTCATACTTCAAAACAAATTAATAGTTAGGCAAGGAAATTAATAGTAAGGCAAGGAAACAATTACGGGTTCGTGAGCTTAGTTATTTTGAGTCGGCTTTCCGAAATATTTTTCTCCGAAAAAAGAGAGGTTACATAGTATACCTCCCAAATATATGTAAACAATTTACTTGTATGTAAACAATTTTATATGTAAACAATTTACTTGATCAGGCTGCAAGGCACATTAATAGCATTTTTCCGACAAGGCTGTCATGGAGAGCGTATCCGTGCACGCATGTGCGGTCGTCAAGCATGCGATCAGCAGGAGAACACCTGAAAAGGTATAACATATTGTTATGTATGCAGATAAGGAGCTCTGATACAAACAGAGTAGTATACAAGAGAATACACTGAATAGAATAATAATACTTTACTAGTATAGCCGGGCAGAACAATATATACGAATATATACGAATATCGGTAGACAACATTACCTCGTAGAGAGCGAGTAACAAATCAGCGAACACTGTTCTACCACAGCTTATATACGGCGCGGCGGCCCGGGGCAGAACTTTCTAGACACGGCACGATCGATAATCGGCACACACAAAAGAGTGGACCTAAGACTAGGCTAGACGGCGGAGGGCACGAGAGAGTGTGAGCCCACGAGAGGGACAGACAGCAAAAATAGTAATACACACAAAGTGGCTAACAGGCACTAGCTAATGAGTAAACTACAAACTACAATAATATCTTAGGTTATACTAATACCTAACACATATTTATTCAATTAGTGTATTTTACGCGTTTATACTGTACAATATATATATATATCTACTTTATCTTATATATATGGAGCAGTGTTGGTTTGTCCGTCTGTCTGTAACGTTTCAGTTTGCCCCTTAGGGATAGAGCCTAAGCCTTAACACCTTATCATAAACCTTATCATAAAATTCTAAGAAAACGCTTTTTTGCCCTTATCGATATCTTATCAATTAACAGAGATAAACTGATCTGGCAAAATGCCAAAATGTTCCAAATCCTATTAAGCCTCCCCGTTAACGTTGAGCTAGAGCCTTCATACTCAAACCTAAACCTCATCACCAAAAAATAATAAGGCGTTAATTTTGCCCTTATCGATAGCTTATCAGTTAACTGATCTGGCAAAGTGCCAACTGATCAAATTCCTAATTAGTATCGTAAACATAATAACTTTCGGAGAAACGAATTTTGATCTAATCAAAAATCGATAAATCGATAATCTAAATTTTGGCAACTTGCCAACTGAACTTAACGGCCATCCTGAACATAGTGAAATCGTCAGTGGACATCGAAAAATTCATCGAGAGCTTCTGGCCTGGGACCCTGGCTAACGTAGTCAGACTGGAGAACAAAGAATGTTGGCACAGAAAAAAATCAATAATCAATCGATAATTTTTCCGAGAGCCAAAAACCGCCTTATGAGTGAAGATAGAGACTTGAGTCCTCTGATCGATATTGCTCAACTTCGAAAGATGAGTTGAATGGTGAAATTCAAAAAATCGATATCGATCGATAATCCATAGAAATCGCAAAAACCGGCTTAGGAGTCGAAATAGAGACTCGAGTCCTCTGATCGATATTGCTCAACTTCGAAAGATGAGTTGAATGGTGAAATTCAAAAAATCGATATCGATCGATAATCCATAGAAATCGTAAAAACCGGCTTAGGAGTCGAAATAGAGACTCGAGTCCTCTGATCGATATTGCTCAACTTCGAAAGATTAGTTGAATGGTGAAATTCAAAAAATCGATATCAATCGATAATCTATAGGAATCGCAAAAACCGCCTTAGGAGTGAAGATAGAGACCTGAACCCTCTGATCGATATTGCTCAACTTCGAAAGATGAGTTGAATAGTGAAATTCAAAAAATCGATATCGATCGATAATCTGTAAAAATCGCAAAAACCGTCTTAGGAGTGAAGATAGAGACTTGAGCCCTCTGATCGATATTGGTCAACTTCGAAAGATTAGTTGAATGGTAAAATTCAAAAAATCAATATCGATTGATAATCTATAGGAATCGCAAAAACCGCCTTAGGAGTGAATATAGAGACTTGAGCTCTCTGATCGACATTGCTCAACTTCCAAAGATAAGTTGAATGGTGAATTTCAAAAAATCGATGTCGACCGATCATATATAGAATTTGCAAAAACCGCCTTAGGAGTGAAGATAGAGACTTGAGCCTTCTGATCAATATTGCTCAACTTTGCAAGACAAGTTGAATGCTGAAATTCAAAAAATCGATATCGATCGAAAATCTATAGAAACAGCAAAAACCGCCTTAGGAGTGAAGATAGTGACTTGAGCCCTTTGATCGATAATGCTCAACTCCGAAAGTTAAGTTGAATGATCAGTTTGAAAAAATCGATATCGATCGATAATCCTTTGAAATTTCAAAACTGAGCTTCGCAATAAAAATTCGCAGTAAGTTGAATGGTAAAAGTGTAAAGAGCTTAGCGAATGATAGCTTAATATTCAAACTGAAAAATCAACCGCAACAATCGTAAGGTTAATAATCCAAAGCCAATGCTATAACTTCGTTGAGGCGAGCGAGGCGGGCCGAAGGCCCGCCGAGCCGAGCCAACGTTTAAAATCGAAATGTGAACATCAAAATTTAAAAAAATCAATATTTGATAAAGAAATCGATAATTTTCAAAGATGACGCTATCGCCTCAATTCAGGTGTAAATCGAATCAAAAGCCGAAGATGATGAATCATAAAAATGTTGGTTAATAATTCTTAAAGACAAAAGTCGTTGATATTGTATGTGATCTAAACCGGAGCTCAGATGAAAAAATGAGTATAATCTTCCAAAACAAAAATCGTCAGCTGATCGTAAGTTTCAGCTAAAGCCATATCGCTAGAGCGAAGCGCGCGCCAAAGCCAATGCTATAACTTCGTTGAGGCGAGCGAGGCGGGCCGAAGGCCCGCCGAGCCGAGCCAACGTTTAAAATCCAAATGTGAACATCAAAATTTAAAAAATCAATATTTGATAAAGAAATCGATAATTTTCAAAGATGACGCTATCGCCTCAATTCAGGTGTAAATCGAATCAAAAGCCGAAGATGATGAATCATAAAAATGATGGTTAATAATTCTTAAAGACAAAAGTCGTTGATGTTGTATGTGATCTAAACCGGAGCTCAGATGAAAAAATGAGTATAATAAAAAATGAGTATAATCTTCCAAAACAAAAATCGTCAGCTGATCGTAAGTTTCAGCTAAAGCCATATCGCTAGAGCGAGGCGCGCGCGCAGCGCGCGCGCCGAGCTCTAGTATATATATATATATATAGCACAGAGTAATAGGAACAGAACTGCATACCTGTCATTGTGATGGAGTTTGTGGCCCGCATGTCTCAAAATTAATGAAAAAACCACAATTACATAGAAAACAATGCGGCATCTCCAATTCACAAATGCGGCCCTACACCAGTAACATGTTAATAGATCACAAATAGGTTGGCGCTCATATCTCAGCTCTTTACGGTGTTCCGTATCGCAATAAATAATGTAACGTTGATCATTTGCCAGCATGCTTTTCGGCGCGCGGACATGGACGGAGTCTTTGACGTCAAAGCTCACTGAGAAGCCAATTATTTTAACAGTTAGCTTTCTGACACCGGTACCATGAATACGCAACACGGAAAACCCAGTGTTCTCACATGCAAATATGTAGGGATTACATCCCTTTTCTTCTTCCGGCACTAGTTCAGGGTCCGTGGCAAATACAGACAGTGCATTCTGGCTAATCGTGCCGTATCCTAGAATTGGCACAATCTGGTCTTCATTGTGATAGAATAGATGTTCCAACTTTCCTTTGATGCAATTGCGCCCTCTCAGAGTATAGCAATGATGTTTATGGCAATACTCAGTTCCCAGCAGTGGGTTTTCCGCCTCAAAGCACGTGAAGTCATGCTCGGGTTGAAGTTGCTTCACAGTTATTTTTAGAATATCCACATGCACTCGGCTTCCGTTCAGCATTAGAATAAAATGTCGTTCCATTAATGAACGAGGTGTTGTTCCATTAATGAACGAGAATAGTTTAGATTGTGTTGATTGCTCCTCATAGAATGGCCGACACAATAGCGTCCGATGGGCATTCAAAGGATGGGTTAAATATAATTGGCAGCCCTCCAAATGTTTGGTGCAGAGCGATGAGAACAATAAGGAGTATCTTGTGCATACCTGCAAGAATGTTCGTATGCAAAGGTACGCATAGCGTAAGCATGAAAGCGTAAATGGAAACCCAATTTCAATACAATAGTACAGCAATAGCTATCGGGAAGTAGGAAACATCTGGGTATATTAACTCGCATTAATTAGTTTTATAAAAAAATAATGCATGGATTAACAAAAGGAAAGACAATAAATAGATATGAAAATAAAATATACACATCAAAATGCAAGCTGGGAGTATGACCCCGGGGGGTCACAGGAGCAGCAGTAGTTTGCCTACGGCCCTTCTCGTCGTAAACCCTTTTTTCTGATAAGGGACGCCATCGGCAACATAGAATGAGATCAGTGACTAGAAATTAGAAAAAAAAATATTATTAATATTAAAGATGAGTCTTATTTATGTTGCTATTGAATTTGGCAGGATTTGGTCAATCGGGTCACTAAATATGGTATCTAAGGCTTACTTTGGTATTCTTGAGGTCTAAAAAATGGTACTGAATGCGTGACAAGTTGCCTAATCGGCTGCAATTGCATTCTTAAGTTCTTCTCGACTTAAAGAAAAAACTCCCGAGTTTGGTACAAAAATATCCACCCGTTAATGAGTTACAGGCAATTATAGTGCCTTCCTCTTAGTATAAAATGGTGCACCTGCGAATTTTTTTAAAGTTGGCCAATCTGTCTGAAATTTTCACAGGAGCAATCTATGGGTCTTATTTATGTTGCTATTGAATTTGGCAGGATTTGGTCAATCGGGTCACTAAATATGGTGTCTAAGGCTTATTTTTGGTATTCTTAAGGTCTAAAAAATGGTGCTGAAGGCGTGACAAGTTGCCTACTCGGCTGCAATTGCAATCTTAAGTTCTTCTCGACTCAAAGAAAAAAAACTCCCGAATTTGCTACAAAAATATCCACCCGTTAATGAGTTACAGGCAATTATAGTGCCTTCCTCTTAGTATAAAATGGTGCACCAGTGCGAATTTTTTTAAAGTTGACCAATCTGTCTGAAATTTTCACAGGAGCAATCTATGGGTCTTATTTATGTTGCTATTGAATTTGGCAGGATTTGGTCAATCGGGTCACTAAATATGGTGTCGAAGGCTTATTTTTGGTATTCTTAAGGTCTAAAAAATGGTGCTGAAGGCGTGACAAGTTGCCTAATCGGCTGCAATTGCATTCTTAAGTTCACAGTCCAACGCTCTACCGGTTGAGCTATGTTAGCTTATCATAATGGTAACAATCTGCTCTTCATAGAGTACCCTCAATGCCAAATTTGCATGGTACCATTAGTCTAATGGAGATCCAGGCTCATATTATACGTTTCCCCGATTATAAACGACTTCGTAGATGTGTGAATGTTTTAAATAGGGTAACAATCGGCCGAAGGCCGATTCCAGTCGGAGAAGAGCCCGTAGGGCTCTTCGAACGGCTGGTACAAGAATATAAGAATGCCAGTCGGGCTCACGCCGCCTGAGGCGACTTACATGGAAATATGATTGGTTTGGCATGAGCATACTTTTACAAAGTTTCAAACGTATCATAAGAAATTCTCATAGTAAACAAGTGCATATGCATACTTCGATATTGAGCTGCGAAGCTCTTTTTATACCCGAACACGCGGAACAATTGTTTTGCATTTCCGCAACGAACATCGGTATGCAAATAACGCTACAGTTACTCTTTTATATAATAACCAGCCGTTCGAAGAGCCCTACGGGCTCTTCTCCGACTGGAGGAATCGGCCTTCGGCCGATTGCTTCCCTATTTAAAAAAAGAATTGCTACAATGTAAAATTAACTCTCGTCTCTTTCTGTTCCGTGCCACTTACATTCACACGTCTCTGATTGTGGAAACGTATAATAATCAGTTTGGATCTCCACTCGACTAATGCTACCATGCAAATTTGCCATTGACGGTGCTTATGTAGAGCATATTGCTACCCCTATGATAAGTTAGCATAGCTCAACCGGTAGAGCGTTGGACTGTGAATCGGAGGTTGTGTGCTGCTGTGGGTTCGAATCTCGCCAGCGACAATGATTTTGTAAGCTCTTTCGATCGAAGAATTTTCTTTATGAACAGCTTTCGTTGTGCACATAAAAACAAACCCGTGACAAACTCTTCTCCTTTATATAATAAGATAATAAGTATAGCATTTACTAGTTTTCAAATGAAAAAAGATTGCATGTGTCAAGTTAACTTGACGTCAAATACAGTACGACAGTCAACCGCTGCCGATGCTGACCGCGATACAGTGCACGACGAGCCACAGGCCGCGGGCCGCGGGCCGCGGGCCGCGGGCCGCGGCCCGCGCCACGCCTCCTTATATATTTTCAAAAAATGTGTGTTTCTGCGGTAGTTTTCTGCAGTGTACATTTTTGAGTACGGTGTTGACTAGTTTTTCTCTTGCTAACTTTTTCTTTCAAGTTTTAGTTTAGTTCCTTTTGTTTGTTTTAAAGCGAAATACCGGCCGATTTTTCAAACACATTGAGTAGACCAGCATTCGTGTGCAGCGAATGTAAATGATCGTAAAGTAAGATAAAAAATCGAGCAATTAGCTTAATTACACCACGATGTGTTTCAAAAACCGGCTGGTATTTTACTGTAGCTGATAACTGAATAATAGTAATTCACTATAACTTCTAGACTTTAATGTTTCTAATGATGTTAACTTTCCAATCCACGGTAGCTGCCTAAACTGCTATGGAGTTAGAGGAGTTATTGCTTATTGCTACCATGCTACCGACAATTTTTCGGTGTTGCGGTGTTTGTTGTGCTTTGCGTGCCCGCCTTATTCATTCTGTTCCGCTATGTACTTTCTGTACGTGAACCTGAACTATTTGAGCTGTTAAACTGCATAGTACGTAGTCTATCTATGTATACATGTGTACTGTGCTAGGCTAGCATATCTTATTGCTTTTATATGTTATGAAATTATTTTTATGAGCGCATGAGCGGAGTTGAACCCTGCGCTGCCTCTCCAAAAGATAGATCTAACATAGCATGTATTAGTGTTTTACTCTTTGTTTGCTCTGCTCGCTATGCACTGATCTTCTTTTCCTTTCTTCCACTGCCCACAACCGTACTTTCACTCTTGATCGTATTGATAGATATCTAACGTAGGTTTTTTTTTAACTAGAAAATTTGTGAAATTATACTGGCTCTGAAAGTACCATCCCTGCTTAGTTTTACGTTTCAGAAGCTATTCTTACTAGCATCAGTACTTTATTGTACAGCACAGGTAAGAAGGTATAGGACTTTTTTGACGTAATCTTTACTGCATTGGCCTTTTTTTTAAATAAATCTTATCTATCTTTCGTGCTTTCTTATCTACCATTGTTTTCTTTCTCTTGCTATTCACTGTCGACTGGTAGACTGAAGAAATTACCCGCTTAGCTTACCAATTCCAATTGCCATTAGCTTTCCAATATTAGGCATATTCAGAAGCGATTTCTGACCCGTTGATCTACATCTACATGCTTGTAAATTTGTAAACATTTAAACACTACTATAAGCGTGCCCAAATAGTCACTTCAGTCACGTGTGTGTGTGTGTGTGTGTGTGTGTGTGTGTGTGCTGTGCGCTCTGCTTATTATATGGTTTCTGTGTCTCTCTTCTTCCATTATCCTTTCACTTTTCACTTACACTCTTTTGTGTGTGCTGTTGTGCAATCTTTTTCCATTTTCTTTTCTGAATGTCCTTCACAATCGCATTTCGTTTTTTTTTCCAACTGCATTATAGCATTATTCGATTTGTTAACCAAAACAGACACAAATCATCGTTAGTTCATTAGTGTTCCCCTCTCCACTTCCCCTTCTTCTCCTTTGGGTTTTTTCGGTACTTTCACACTTTCGCTTTTTGCCCAACCAAGTTTTTTTGTAGCGATGGCGAAATATTAGAATTTAGAATCGTGGCAGCTTTTTTGTATTATGATAACCAGTCGTTTATAGAAAAAGAAAACAACCAAAAATTCTCACGTGTTGGGACCAAATAATAGTTGGGAATTAATTCAGCCTGTGGAAAAATAAGTGGAAATCTATGTTTGGGTTTGGAAATAAAGAAAATATATTCCTTTCTTTATTCTTTGAGATGCGATGCATTCATTGATTTCCACTTATTTTCCATAGGGTGAATTAATTCCCATCGATTATGTTGTCCGCACACGTGAGAATTTTTAATGAACCCTATTTTCTGTTTTCTCTTTCTTATTTCTTCAACGCCAGTTGAACTTTATTTTATGTAATGAACTGCCTCAGTGTCAGTGTGCTTGCGGTTTACGTTTGCGCATTCTTTTTAAGTTAGTAGGAGATTGATTTACTGATTTCGATACTGGATGTTATTGGCTCGTATTTTGTATTATTATTTAGGATATATAGGGTTACTATAAATATAAAATATTGCAGTAATGAATGGCGTCGACGAGGGAATTTCGGAGAAGGAGACGTCTCGATCGGGGAGGAGGGTACGACCAGAAGTACAGGTAGATATGCTTTTGATGAAACTATTCAAATTGAAAGTTTAGAGGGAGTCAGGGAGTAGAGAGAGAGAGAGAGAGATAGAGAGAGAGAGAGGCAAATGATGTGGTTCAGCCATGGTGCGGTCTGAAGTACAGTTATTGTCTGAGTACTGTCTGAAGCGCAGGAGTGCAGAATGAAAGGATTAAAAGTTGAAAGAGTAAAGAAAGAGAAGGTTGTAGTTGTAAAGATTGTGACATGGAGATGGGTATTGAAACTACTAAAAAGTGAGAGGATACGGTGGTGTATTGAGACCAGTACTGTGTAAGTGGAAATTGACAAAAAGAGATTTGCTGTGTGTATGTTTAATGAGAGAATGGATACTTTTATTGAGAGAGAGAAAGAGAGGTAGACTGAAGTGAACCACTCAATAATTGACTGAAAAAAGTAGCCTGTGACAAGTACGAGATGACCTATGCGCTTTTCCCTTCTACTTGCTTTGTCCATCATTCACTTTCTCTATTTCTATTCTCTTTTACCGTTTTGCCGGCCCCCGTCACATTAACATCGCTCAGTAGACTCAGTTTACGAGTGTTCGCCATTGACTGAGTTTGTCGATAGAGATATTGCATTGACAATTTGGTCACCTGATTGATCGGTCTTTACTGAGATGCAGGTTAGTTTTGTGGGTTTGTTTCAACTTTAATTGTTATTGACTAACTTTTACTTCTTGAGCGAGGTTAAGTTAAAATATGTGAATCCTCACCTTCGCATAGCTAACCGCTAAATGTGTCGCCGCAAATTTTTGCATTGTCTGAAGAGCGCATTTTTTCAGTAGTTAATTCATGGTCATTTTGACTCGTTATAGGATAGGACTTTCTTACTTTTAATACTTTTTACATACGCGCATGCAGAAACATAAGTCTTTTCTAATGTATTTTATGTCCTATTGTCTTTGTGTGTATTGCCAGAGTCCCCCCAATTTACACGTGATCTTTAGAGTACTAGCTAGTATTTATCTGCTTGATTTCTTGTTGCTGTGAGCTGTGTGAGATTATTATTTCATTACAAAATTATTATTAATGATAATGATTCCATTGACCTAAATAGTTATTGCGAAAGGGCGCTGGTGTTTTATGGGTTATTTTATTGTTATTGATTAGCTTAAGTGAAGTGATGTAGAAAGTATGGAACTGCGGTCTTTTTATGAGTTCGCATATTGTCACAAACACGTGTTTTGACCGATCGACTCTTCTATTCACTATACGTAGCTTTTTTATGCATAGCGAGTGTGGACATAATCACTGTCATGCGACAAATGCGACTTGAGTACAGGAACATTTATTATGCATTGTGAATGCAAAGTAATAAAGAGAAAGGAGCGTTGCATTTAATTATGTATGAGACGAACTGACGAACAGAAATCCTATAAACCAAACCTCATATTCTCTTTCTGGTCTGGTCATAACAAGGTGTGTAACCGACCATCTCTAAATATACGCACGTAACTTGTACCTTGTTTCTTTTTAGATTTATCGACCTGGTATGCTTAAAAGGGGAGAGGACATAACACGACAGCCTTGCTCCCCCAGTGAAAGTGCGAACGAAAGACAGGAAGATCGAAGGGAATCTTCGAGAAATTATCAGAAACAGCGAGGTGGCGGAGGCGGATACTGTACGTTATGTTGTTTAGTTGTTACTTTTTATATCAGTTTTACAGTGTATGTATATAGTTGATTGGTTTTCGTTGAGATTTTTTTTATGTCTTCTTATTTTATACTTATAGTATTTTTTTGCGTGTGCTCCATTTTGGATGCAAGGGAAAAATATATGAAGAATGAAGAGAAAACGAGACTCTCTGTGTATTTAGTGTCGTGTCAAAAAACAATTAAAAATGAAACAGTACAAAAAAAACTCAAAAACCAACCCATAACATAAGACTCTTACTCTTAGATTTGCTATTATATCGTATGAATGTTGTAATGATTTTTCCTTCTAGCGCGAACATTTGAAAATTCGAATCGTCGACGACAAAGCGATGAATATGGGAGTGAGTCCCGAGGTAAGCTTTATAAATACGTTTTTATTTATTTTTGGAAATCTTGATCAGATCATTTTCATTTAATCGTTACCTTTTCATAAAGCCCTTATTTCCAGTTTCATGAACATTGTTCTGATTCTGATTTAGAATTTTGAGAAAATGAATAGGGTACCTTTACATGTATGCACTTTGAACAATTTATAAGATGCATTGTTTTCCCCAATGTTTACAAAGCCTTTTGGTCTTTCCTGTAAGTAATAAAAGCGCACAATACACTTTATGTAGGGTATTGAAAGTTTCCCCTTTTAAGTTTTAGCGGACACAGTGGTTTAAATAAAATATTCCCCGTTTATTCTTTAACGAAACAGTAACTATATAATAGTAGTTTATATAAAATAAATAAATGGTTTACACCACAAGAGCGTGCTCCTTTATTCAAGGGTAGTTCAATACAAATTTTAGGTGACTCGGGCGGCTCGACCCCAGAAACCGGACGGCGTCCCCCGCGAATGAATGGACATTCACCAAATTCACCCCATAAAGCATATAATCAGAATCAGAGGAGAGATAATCGGTGAGCTTTTCTCCTAGTATTATTTACCGTTGCCAACTCGTAATGTTTCTGCCTTCTTATTAAATTGTCTCCGGAGGAGTGACGATACTGCTCTCGTGAATCGGTGTGATTGTTGGTAGCGAGTGACCGGAGTTTGGAACAAGTTCAGCCTGAATGAATATCACCTTTGTAGTAAGCAATGTCATCTGCTTGCTTAACTTGTGAAAGAGTATTATACTCTGAAAAAGTTTGAGAAATGATTAAGGCTTCATCTTTTAATCTATTAATTTAGGTATCAGGGTGATAATCGATCAGATTATGGCTATGGTGGCTACGGAGCAGGTGGTGGTGGTGGTTATAGAGGTCGAGGAGGCGGTAACTATCGGGGCACATCCTCGTCGTATCGGGAAAGAGACTCCTACTCGCAGAGGGATGACATGTCTGAACGGTCGTATGACGGAAGCACCTTTAGTGGATACGTGAGTTTTAATTTGGTGGTCTTTGTCTTTGTTGCCCATTTGTCTCTGCTCTTCTGTTCTGGGTTTGATGTTTTGTACCCTACCCATTGATTTGGCTTGAATTAGGGATGTGGATTTTTTAAAGCGAAATACCGGCCGGTTTTTGAAACGCATCGTGGGCAACTGAATTCTTACGCATCTATGTTAATTTACTCGAATTTGGCTCGATTTTTTATTCTGATTCTGGTGTACCCGATGTGTTTCAAAAACCGGCCGGTATTTCGCTTTAACTTAGATCCAGGAATTGCAGGGTTCTTTATTTTTTTCGCAGTGGGCTAGTTTTCACCAGCGATGTTTCTAGCGAGAAAACACTTGTTTTCAATGTTTGGTTTTCAGAATTCTACTCAGTCGTTGCTGAACCCCAGACAGGCGGGAGGGTATTTGGACCTAAAGGATGGAAGCGGAAGGGGCAACAGGGAACAGCAACAGCCGCCTTCTCGTGGAAGGGGACAACATTCGAGACAATTGCCGAGGAATAATTTGCCGGTGAGGAAGCATATAATTCTTCAATTATTCTTGTCGTTAGCGTCTTTTGTCCCAGGTAAGTTGCTCATCAGTAATGTTTCTCTTGTAACTTAAAAACACAATTGTGGATTAATGAATATAGTACATACAATGGAAGAGTAAAATGCTACTCTTAGGTACGTACGTACGGTATATACAGTAGCCCACTTTTTCAATTTGCAATGTTCAGCAGCACTTTGATCGAAATTGGGACCGTGCCTCGATGCGAGCCGAAAATGTGAATAGAAGTGCAGGAGATGGACGGAGAAGGAGGAACGATTCCATCAACAGTACGCAGAGTGAACGACCCGCGAGTATGGTATGTGGTTGACTTGGTGTAGTATGATAAGATCATTACGTACCTTAGATATCTCAAGGATCAGGAGCTGTGCATTGTGCATGTTCGACATGTTTCAATATGACTATGTAACATTTCGCGAACGGTTCCTCGTATTGTGATTTGTGTACTACTTTTTGTGTGTGTGAAATAATTTGGTTTCAGTTGTGTTTTTGGTCTACTAACATTGGTAAGGAAGGAACATAACTTAAAACCAAAAAGTGCTAGCTCCGAAAAACGTATAATGTGTATTTCACGCACGGAAGCCAAGCAGAGTTTACTTCTGTCTTTTGAATCATGATGGATCTTGGATCTTTTTTTTTAGTATATCGATGAGACAGCAAAGGCGGCCGCTGTGCAACAAGAAAGTGCTACTGCTTCCTTGGCGGAAATGTGCGCTTCATTCGAGAGTGTGGCAAGTATGAACTGGGGAGATGTGAGTCCTTTCTTTGTTTATTTTTGTTGTCCGCTATGACACCATGGCATAAACTGGTTGACGCTCTGACCGACGAAACCACCATCCGAATTAGCATATTGCATAAATTTAGACGGTGGTCTTGAGCTCGTGGCCATACCCACCATCGGGATTAGAATATTAGGTATGGTGAAAATCGGAAACGTATCATGAAGAGATACAAGTTTCAGAAACACAATACAAATTTGGATGGTGGTTTTGAGATTTTCCCGACGAGTTTTATGCCCTGTATGACACGCTTTTCTACCCTGATGATGAGAGTGTTTTATTGGTAACTTATTGTTATTGGTGTATAGTGTACCAGCCGTTCGAAGAGCCCTACGGGCTTTTGGCCGATTGTTTTTTTTTAAACCACGCGCGAAAACGTCTTATTGAAAAGCAAGCGTCGACTAATCGTGGATGCGGTGGTGAAATTTGCATGCTAATGCATTACGAGCGCGTTGTGTAGTGTCTGTTGTGCAGACGAACCAAACCGTCTTAGCACAACAGATAAAGCGTTAGACTCGAAAGTGGAAGGCCGCTGGTTCAAATCCGTCCAGCGTCAAAAATTGTGTACGCTGTGTTTCAATGTCGAAAAAACTTTATGAACGCGCTTCGTTGTGGACGTAATCACAAATAAATTCACCCCGCCACAAACTCTTCTCCTTTATATAATAAGATATCGCCAGTTTTTTTGCGTATGCCTTTCTTTATGCACTTCTTTCATCTTCAGTATGTTTGTCGATGTGGCATATAATAATAATAATAAATAATCTATTACATCAGGGAGATGCGCACAAAAGCCAACACGTAGTAAAATGTTTCAAAAATAAATGCAAATTTCCCTATGCATTTACAGCGTTCTTTTTTAGATTGTTGAACAAGATATGGCATTGGAGGCCAATGAGTCCAACCTCGATGGAGAGGCGCGCGAACTGAAGGTACGCAGTTTTCCATTTGATGATAAGTATAATAGTATATTTTTAATGAGTATAATAAATATTCAAATATTCAATATAAGTCGTGTTTTGACTCGTTTTGAGCTTTGATGTGATTCTAAGGAGTGCGGAGTTTTGTGTAGACAGGTTTAATAAAATATTTCGTACTAAAAATTTCGCAAGTTTCACATGCACATTTGCCGATTTTATCTGAATTGCAGAATACTGTAATTGAAACTGTATTCAATCACATGCAATGTCTCGTAAATATTTTTTACAGAATCGTATCGATGCGATTATCGCATGCACATCGTGCACCCATTTGTCCGAAGATAATACGAAATACGCCGATACGCCTATTGTAGCTTTTGATTGCTGTTCTGATTAGTTGTTAGTGTAGTTTTATATTACAGGACCGGTTGCTCGATGAGCAACAACGGGAAGAAAGTGGTAGTTATCAGCGCGGTTCCGAACCAAGGACGGTAGATAGGCAGGGCAAAAAGAAGGGAGGTATTCTACACGTCGACCTGAGAAAGGAGGGACGATTGGCGGGACGTGTGAGGAGAGGTATCACACGTTAATATAATGTATTGGGATATCTGTGTGGCTTGCGGGTTTAATATTCAACTAGTTCACGTTAATCAGTTCTTTCGGTCTTTGTGATCCGTGCATTGCTCAGTCTGCGTGGACAGAAGTGCTATATCAAAGTTTTAGTTTACTTTTCTTGTTTTTAGACAGTGATAGTCGGTCCTCTTCGGTGGCCGACTCAATACAAGAAGAATGGAGTGATGGTGATGAACCGGCTGAAGGCGAGCGAACACCCACATATGAACAGAGCTACGGAGCGGGAGATAGGCGGCGGGTGATCACGAGGTACGGAAGCTGTGTGGATTTTGAATTCTCTTTTTAATATTTCTTTCAGTTTCATTTCATTTTTTCTACTTTTGGCTTTTGACAAGCCTAGTTCCCTCCTTAATGCACTATGTTGCTTTCTCTTCATCATATTATTTGATGCACACCTCGGTGTTATTTAATAAATAAATAAATAAATGTTTGGGTGGCGGTGGTTTATTTGTTTCTTCATAGTCCTAGGACCATGCTCCAAGCCCAGTAATGTTCTTTTGGAATCTCATATTTTGGAAATCTTTCTTTCTTTTACCCTTTTCCCATTGCAGAGGCGCCAAGGAAAACTTGTCGGACATGCGTAAGGGTGACGATGATGAGTATGCACGACCATCCATTCTCAACAGGACGTCGATCGTCAGAAGAGACAGAAATGAAGACCGCACATCTCCGAGAAAGTTCATTGCAAAGGAAGGCGGCAGGTATTGTTTTATGTTAATTGCAAGAAACCTTTGGGGAGCTTGGTTGCTGAATTTGAATCTTTGTAAGTAACTGAACGTTTTTTGTCGGATAGAGGCCAATTTTGACCATATATTGACGTTTTTTGTATATGAAATGTCTGCTGCAAGCATTTTGTGATTTTTTTGCTAGAAATGACATTGTTCGTAAGTACATGAGATGTTTATAAGTTTATAATTTAGGCTAAAGGGACGTGTTTCAATGAATGCATATCAACCACCAGCAATGCGTATACAAGGTTGGTTTTTTCGTTTCTTTTTTGTTGATTTTAATAGATAAATCACTTGCTACTTATTAGGGTGCTAATGTTACTTTTAACTTATATTTGTATTGAAACATTTTACTTTCATAACGTTTACGTTTGCCTTACGCCATACACTTGCCATTGTATATTTCAAAACCGCACTTCGTCAGCGTGAAACAAAAACAGTTGTAGTTTCATCGTTTCATGTTTCTTCCAGCTCGTTCGTCTGGTAGTTCGCAGTCCACGCCAAGGGCTTCTATTGAAGACGACAGAGAGAGGTGAGCGAATTCTCTCTCTTTTAAGACAACTTTGAATTTGTAATTAATTTTCGGTTTGCTTATGGGCTGAGCTTTTTATTGGTTGCATTATGTTTCCGCTTATTGCCATTAATTTCTTATATATTAAACTGCTGTTACATGTAACTTACAGCAAATTTTTATTAATTTCACCTTTTTTACCTAATACTAAACCTATATTTTGAATTTGAATTAATAACTCTGGAAGCTAAACGTCTTTCTCTGTAACTAGAATTTTTTGGTGTATGATGAATGCGTCCTTGTCTTTTTCAGCTTGAGATACTTGCTAGAATTTTTATTTTTGTTGTCAGTCAAACCTACATTGTGAATCATGATTGTATCCGTTTTTAATATGTTGTTTTATCTTGCTTGTTGACTTGTTTTAAGTTCTAATAATGATTTTAATGTTTGAAATTTGTACTACAACCACTACACCAGTGACTTGATTAGTAGATTTGAGTCATTTTAGTCTCCTCTAATCAGTCTCCTCTAATCCAATGATTTTAAATCCTTTAAAGGGACAGGCCCATCAAAATAAACCTATATCTTCGATACGTTCATAATGACTATCAAGCATTTTTATTACAATATATACAAACTAAATTTGACCATTATTCGCCCTAGACAACTTTTTTCCAATGCGCTCAACGCATATGTATACCATAAAACTGCAGATTTCAAAGCTATGTATGCAAATTTTAATCGCATTATAATTTCACGATAAATTTGCATTGACGACAAGGATATTTGCGGCTTTACGGTATACATTTGAGCTGAGCGCATCGGAAAAAAGTTTTCCATGGAAAATAAATGTGAAATTTAGTTTGCATATATTGTAATAAAAATGCTTGATAGTCACTATGGACGTATCGTAAATATAGGTTTACTTTGATGGGCCTGTCCCTTTAACATCCCTAACGGAGATCTCTACGACTATAAGTACATCTCGGTTTGTGTTACATTGTTACCTCAATTCTTGTTGAACGTTTCATTATTTTTTTCTTTGATTCCCATTAATTCCATTCCAGCTACTAGTTGTTTTTACCTGTTGAGTCAGTTTTATCCTTTGTTTTAACATTTTAACCTACATTCATTGACGATGTTACCCTAACCATAACGTTTACTAACTAACGTGTTATCCCTAGTTGGGTTTTACGTTTTACCGATGTCGATGCGTAGGTCAAGAAGTTAAGATTTATACGTTTTAGATTTGTCGTGTCCATTTTAACTTTAAATCCTCCAAATTCGGGGAGGGGTCCTCGTTACGGTTTAGCACAATGTAATGACAATATTAGGTGGAATCCTAAACACACTTCTTGACCTAAGCGATCGACGCTGTTTCCTATCCTAATAATTCTTACCCGTGGGAAACTCTAATGTCGAAGCAATCTACTAATCGCCTTTTGAGCTTGAAATATTAGTTTGTGAATGTGTATCCCGTTTCTTCCTACTCCCACTTCTTACTTAACCAATACGTTTCCTTGATTGTATGCTTCTTGCCTGTTTTGAGGATATTAATGATTCATTTTGTAATAAACGTTTGGCGATCCTTTGTTTGCCGTGTGAATCTATGTAATACATTAACATTGGGTGCTTTGGGTTATGGAACGAGGCCAATATAACTGCGAAATAAGGATCCTCAGTAGATAGGAATTTCAAATAGAGCTTGTATTTTATGGATGCTTTTATATTTTTGGGTTGCAATTTGGATTCTATTTGGTTTGACAGTCATTTGCGGAGGCTGAGGAACGATTTTCATTGTTTCGATATTCATAAGTCCATAAGTGCTGAGTATGATATTTATGTGGGGGTTTTATATTTTTATTTCAGTCGATTGCCTACTGCGGTACCTTCTGGATCCCGAGCGTTATCTCCTGATGGACCATCTACGAGCGGTTCACCACCACAGTTCACGGATTTCCCTATCTATCAGGAAATCCAACAGAATGAAGGTCCGAAGATGGCTGATGTGAGTTTGTGACTTAACGTTAATGGTTACGTATGTTCCTTGGAAGTTATAGACGATAATTGATTGGTTGTGACATATTTGGATCGATTATTGTTTTTGCTACCTAAGTTATATGTTACAAATTCTTTATGTGTGGAATTGATTTAAACGAGACGCTTTCTTGTTGACCGAAACAGTTTCACCGGTCCATTTTCTGAATAACCCAATAGTTTATGAGGTTCTTGTTTCTAGATCAACTCTCAAGTGGATGAATTGTTACCCTTGGCAAAGAGAAGAGATGTAGCTGCCGTTAATAAGTTGCTAGCGTTAAGGTCGGTTTATTCTATCGAGCTTAATTAGTTGATTGTATGTATGAATGTGAATTTCCAGGAATTGGCCTCAGTGTGTAAGAGACAAAAACGTCAGTCTTAGTTTTCTGTTGAATAAATCATAACGCCAGATTCCCTTACAAATATGTTTGCTCTGCAGCGAGTCGTTATCGGAACTATTCTACGGGTTTATTGCCAGAGATATCAAGTTCACGTTCGCGATGAACATTGAATCACATTTGTGGAAACAGGCATTTTACAAGATATTCGAGGCTTTCCGGACAGGTGGGTGGATCTTTTATTTTACGTTTCGCAGTCAGGCTTCCGTTGCATTTGATACTTCGCAGTTTACCGCAGAGAGTATTTATAGGAATAGGAAATTGCCGATTGCCAGAAAGTATACTACTAGTTAATTTGAATTTACTAGCATAAAAACATTGCAAAATATTTAAACTTTTTATACTCTGTAGATCGTCATCTATTAGTTAGTTCATCTACATGTGTGTTATCTTCAGTTATCTTCATCTACCTGTGTGTGGGGGATATGTAATTGACTACGTTGCTTTTTTTTGTGATGAATTTCCATTTATTTGTATTTAGGATGTAATTCGGCAAAAAGCGGTGCAAAGGAGCTGAAAGAGTCACTGAGAAGACATTTGAAGAGGGTGAGTAGCAAAATGTTTCGAATAGAATATATTTGACGAGTTAAATTCGCCGTATTAATACAATTGTCGGCCGCCAAATCTGGTAAAGTATCTTACCGTATGTGCTGATAATGTAGGGGCTATTTTTTTTGGAGTTTTCTTCAGTAACTGCCAATGGAACTTCAACATAACATGTTAATTTGGTCTAGGTTAGTGCGATTGCATAACTTATGTATAGATGGATTTGCTGACTTTCATATATTTAGGGAATACAATTCTACGAGCGATTGATCTCGCTGTATGAATCCGAATTCTCACTGTCCTTGGTCGATTGTTTACTCTGGCCCTCAGGATTTCCAGCCGATGATTTGGTATCTGTTCACTCGGGTACGGTACCGCTCCACGAGCTTAAGAGGAGTAGTTTACAGGTATGTGTTATTTCTAATCAAGTAAGTGGCAATTTGCACAGAGATGGGTTCTAGGGTAAGTGCTATGTTTCAGGCAATAGATTTGGGACGAAGAATTTTTGGGTCTGCAGTATTTCTATGTGGTAACTTTCAGTTGCTTTGTTATGTTGTAGTTATACCAAAAAAAGGTAATCGAAGCTTCCGCACTAGGAGTTTGAGTTTGTCTTTTGACCCTTGTCAATATGAAATGTTGTTAAGCATGTCCATGTATTTCCGTTTGATTATCTCTCGTCTCAATACAGGGGAATAATGTCTGATTTTCCTCCGATAGTTGTGCTTTGGTCATAATCAGAACATGTGAACTATTTGTCTACCAATTTTGAAGTTTGACAATTTAGTCTTCTATTTAGTTGGCTGTTAAATCTCTGGCACGGTTACTAATCTGCCTTGGCGATCTGCACAGATACTTAGCAGTGGAGGAAGCGACCGAAGACTTTTCCAAGAGTCGGGTGTAAGTTTAGATTTGCGTAGTTCTTTATTTATTTATTTGATCTGTGATCTACTTTTTTTGCTTGAGATAACAGTAAAAGTCTGCAACATGTCGAGATTAGTTTATAGTTTATTCGATTTGGTTGTTTCCGTTTTGAGTATTTATTTTTATATCTTACCTTACGACTTACGACAGCATTTACCTATGAACTTCAACTCTGGGTAGCGCGTAGGTTGGTACGGTTGTAGAGTGAGAGAAAAGTATATGTAAATATGTATTCCAGATGTTACCTACGCGCTGCTCATCTATGGCCTTCATCCGGACATTCGTATAATCAACTGGCTGTCCTTGCCTACAACGCGGTGAGTATTTATGATTTTATTTTGTTTACTTTGATTTTCGTGAGCTTATCCACTTGAACCTCTCCTTGAGTATATTTGTTTTGTGATGGTGCACCACAGCTCGTAAGCATAAGTACTCAGAATTCATATCCATACTTGAGTGACTGTTACCGCTGTAAACGTAAACCCTTATGCGAGCCATAACCGTTTTTTGCATCATTTGAGCTACAGTATCGTGTAACTTTTTCCAAGTTTGTTCATGGTCAAACTTATTTTTGCGAGATAAACTTTCAGCCAGCCTTTATTTGAAAGTGAAAGGGTTTGGGCGTAAAACATTGTGCTCTATTAGTTTTCTAAATAGTTTTCTTTATGAAACTTAGGGCCATGTTTCTTGTTCCCAACCTTGAGTGCTGCCTATCAACCAGTGCGTGTGCATTCGTTCTCTATTCGCTCTCGTTTTGTTCAGATGTTGTACCGGAGCCGTATCCGCATGCGTCTCACGCCCGTCCACATACTCTCTGATCAGAGACAGGTGCTTACCACCATATATATTATATTCTTTTTTTTCTGTTTTTGGTTTTTGGCTGGCGCTCCCTATCCCTTGTTCCCGTGTGTGTTTGTGCCGCTCACAGTTCCTTATGCAACCAGCGGTAGAGTGCTACGCGCTACGTGATATGTCTGCTTTGCCGTTTTGTTACCGAGGCGCGTGTAGTGAATGATTAGCATCTACGTTCTAAGGCGCGTAGCGTGGACATGCGAATCCGCGCCCGCGGGAGACTGATCCTGATGGCTTTTTGACATGGGAAAGGAGGAGACGCCGAAAAGAGGGCGGGGCTTGTTTCTCTCCAGATTTTCAATGCAAATTTGCAATCTTTTCCCGCGGACCCGGTTCGTATATCTGCGCTGCGCGCCTGAGGACCAGTGAATCTTGTAAATCTTGTAAGCGCAGTGCCAGTGCAAACCATTTATAAGTAGACGTTTCGTGGTATTTGGCTCTGACTGAAATGAAACTTGATGGGAATGTGACCATAAACCACAACTAGTTTAGTCGCTGTAGATTGGATTGGGGCGATTTGGGTAGTATGATCGTGTATAATAACATGTCACTCATCCTCAACTTACTTGCTTACTGCATCCCTCGCGTTGGGCTCTTGGCTCCCTATCCTTTGTTGTAACTTGTAACCACTGATTAAATTTATCCAGTGCTTCCTAACCCTGCGGTATATGAATTATTAATTATTAACACTCCGCCCGCACACTAATTTCTTCCTATCGTATCTTTGTACCGGCTTCGGTATACGGATTCACAAAACATTCACAAAACCTGTATGTTGGGCCGGCGTGGGATATACATATTTTTCTTTCACTTTCTCTTACTTGACCCTAGGCACACTTTCTGCTTCAGTATTCTCGTTCAAAGCGAAACACCGGCCGGTTTTTGAAACACATCGAGTACACCAGTATTCTTATGCAGCTTATGCAAATGAACATAAATTAGAGCTAAATTCGAGCAACTTTGCATAAATACGTAAGAATTCAGTTGTCCACGATGAGTTTCAAAAACCGGCCGGTATTTCGATTTAAAGAAGATTCTTACGTCTTTTCTTTGCTGGGCGGTGTGCGTAGTGGGCATGAGTTTAGTTGCTTTAAAGGGGGATGTATGGGTGGTTTATTCGAATAGATTTAAATCATGTTCTTATTTTTGATATGTCTAGTAGCGTCACGCTACCTTTATCGTGACCTTTATGTTTTTTAGCTGTCTTTCCATCTTTATATATTCTTCTTATTGTGGTTCTCTCATGTATGCTCCATGACCATAATGTTTCAATCCACCCGTACCTTCCCTTTAAAGAAAATGAGTTGACGTGTTTTAACAGAATGCTCTTAACATAAATCCGGAGCGTACTATGGTTGCTGACGCTAATTTGCTAGGTTTTCGTGGTGTTTTGGGCTATTGGTCTTTTTTCCTTTGCGTGACAAACTCACTAATATTTGCTATTAATTTTATTTTACTCACCTTTATGTTTACGTTTATCGTTGTTATTCATTCAGGAGCGCGTAATCGATGAGATGTACTTCTTCGTCCGAGCTTTGGCATGCAGTCACTCATTTGACGCCGCGAGGGACAGGATGAAGGAACGGTAAGCTTTCGGTCGTGTTATTGTCACCGAGACTTGACCGTTTTCACCCCAATACGCCGGGATAAGCCCGCTGCGCTCTAAGATGTGTAAGTTCGTGTTAGCGCACTGCTGGAGTATTGTGCGGCACCGGTATTAGATCCTGAGCTGTGTTTTTGCATCTTCCGTGCGGTTCTAGCCACCCTCTGGACATCTTTGGGGACGGATCTTTCTGAACGGCTATTTTACGTTGTATCGTCAATTTTCACCGATGTACCTCTGATTTTCCAAGTTTATTGTCTATTTTAGTCTCGCGGCCATGCTAAGGAAGGTTGACAGGTACGAGCCGTTGTTGGACAAGGAGCTTGGACGGGCTAAGGGAGAGGTGCGTATTTTTTTGTTTTCTTGAAGGCAGTTCGGTTCACATGTTTTTTTTTGCCCGATGCGGCCTTGATTCGTGGTCCTTAAAAAAGTGTACCGGAGCTTAAAAGCACTACTGTCTCTGTATTTCCTATTTTATAGGCGGAGTTAGCACTTGACAAAGATCGACCCAAGGAGCTGTGGATCAGAAGTGATGGTAACGTGGATAATAAGGAGACGGCGGCCGACCTGGAGAGTGTGGTGGCAGGACTGAGGGAGCTACAGGCCAGCAAGGTTTGTTGCGAGTTTTCTGTACAATTTCGTTAATATACGTGTCATAATTTCCTCTTTACTGGGCGTTTGTTCGTCGTAGCATATCTTTCTTCTCCCGTCTAGCCTTTTTCTAAGTTTCTAAGCTTCTGGACAACAATCTGGTGTATTGGGAAGGAAATAGCGCACCTAACTACCGTAGTGGAAAAGAAACATGACAAACATGGAGATAGACTCCCCCTGCTTACACTGCGTAATGTAACTTATAAGCGATTACAGTTGCACCGTCGTGCGGTGTCGTATCTGGTTGCCTGCTCGGCCATGTTGATCTCGAAGCTGGCAATGGAGAAGTTCTCGTCGATTAGTGAGAGGGCACTGTCCCAGCTGATTGCATTGTTACAGGTTGGAATCTATTCTTTTTAGTATTTGTGTGAGAAACTTTCATGTTGAGTTGTACTTCTTCTGTGTATACACAGTCCCCTGTTTCAAAATTAATAGAGAAATCGTATCGTAAGTTCGTATCGTACTGTAGGGTAAGTATCGTATCGTACTGTAGGGTAAGTACTGTAGGATTCAAACCTTTAATTTAGCAACCCGACACGCCCATGACTTCCGTGATGTTGGTACAATTGTCGACTATTTTCATCTACACAATTCATAGCTCCAACACGACAGGTCGGTTTTTAAACTTTTTTTTCGGACATTTGTAGTAATTCGTCACTGATAGTTAGGGAGTTTGTGTGCTGTTCGCGTGAAGGCCGTGAAGTGTGTGAGAAACGAGTATTCATTTTTTATTTCTATGGTGCCAGCTCATGCTCCTGTTTTAGGTGACGAGGACACTTGCTCTGTGCAACAGCAATTGGCCGTGCGGTTTCTGATTACGGTATGGGGAATCATGCTCCGCCCACTGGCAAATCATGCAGACTCGATGGAAAGGTGGATTAGAGGCGAGGAGGAGGTGCCAAGAGAGGTACGGTGGATTTTTTTATGTTATTGTCATTTTATGATATATTTGGGGCGGAGCCTATCTTATTTTATCCTTTTATCCCATATTCAACTCTCAACCATGTTGGTTTATAATTTGTTAGTTTTGCAGGGCTAGTAAATTTTTTTTTGGAAGGAGAACTTGTGTTGTTGTGAATAATTCTTCTCACGTCTCTTTGCCCTTAACTTATATAAAATAAAACAATGTTATTTGAGGTTCGCCGAGTGTTGCCCGGTATATCGGTGATCTCGTTTTGGCTGTCCAGTCCCACTGCATTGCGCATCTACAATTCGATGCCGTCGGTTAGTTTACAGAAATATTTTATGAAACCTACTACAGAGAGATCAGCGAGCATGACGTTCATTAGTTTTGTAAGTTACGTGCCCACCCTCCAATCTGAATTTTGAGCAACCCATGTAGTGAGGGTTCCACAGCATTGCAGTCGTGCAAATGCGACACAATTAAGAAGTGTGCACGAAGTTTTTGGGATTGTATTAAAAAAGTGCCATATTATTTATGTAAAGCGTATTTAAGAAAGCGATTTAGGTAGAACCACTGACTTCGGCCTTATTTTCTGTGGATCCGTGGGCTTTGCTAGCTGATCTGAGCAACTTGTTGAATAAATTGGACTCGGAAGGAGTGCTACCCAAGGAGGGAGCAAAGCTGCAAGGTATTTTATTTTTGAGGGAAAGGGGAAGGTTGAATGTTTCAACACGTTGATAGGTAAGTGATACTTTCCGTGTGATCATTATCACATCTTTGCTTTCCAGACTCCAGACATATGGTAAACATAAATTGTTTGTTAGCTATTAGCTACTTGGCTTGGCTGCATGCTAGGTTTGGTTTGCTAACTTGCATAAGTTTCCTCTATAAGCTCAAACTTTGCCTTAGGAGTTATCCCGGTTCGCCAGCCTATCTCGCCGCCTCGCTGTTTTTAACTGCAAAAAAAAGCAAAAAAAAAATCGAGAAAATAAGCGTCAATAAAGTACTAATAAAAACAACGAACTAGAAGTGAATTGTCTTAATTTAAAGTTTACTCCAACTTAATATTTTAGACACACGGATCATCCACCTTCCCGAGTTGGTTCTGCTTTCCTCGTTTACGAACATCTTCACGAATCCTCCGCGGCCTCTGTACATGCAGAACGCATCTGAGGATTTGGTAGGTGTACAAAGAACAGGAACCATGGTTTAGGTTATCTTCTATGAATACTGCTCCTTTCTCATTCATTGGGGATTTGGATGGTTGTATCACTTGTTTGCTCATAACTGTCTGTTGTATAAGAGCTTGTCTCCTCCATGCATCTAGATTCTACTGTAATTTTAAAGATTAGGCAATAATAATATTAATAAGAAATAGTTTGCTCGATTTCAGAAGGTGCTGCCTGTGCAATGTCGACTACGACAATTGTTTACTTGTGCGGAATGTATTGACGGGTCGGAGCTGCACTGTTTTACATTTGACGAAAAAGTCAAGAGGTGAGTGCGAGACATTTTTGATCATGTTCCTATCATTTTGGATTATCTTTTGGAGGCAGACTACGGTATTATGGTCCTTGCTTGTCTGAATTGAAGTAATTGAACGAATACGAAATATTACAGGTTTGTACGTCGTGATTTGTCGGACGGCGATCGCTTGGAACAAGAGGCTGTCAGTGGAGTGCATGATCCGCAGAATAGGAAGCGAGTGGAAAGCGAGACGGTTGAACAGGTAATGAGCTTCATTATTTGAAAGAGTAAGGCATTCCAATTGTGTGTACGTGTGTGTTTCTAGTTATGTAAGTTTGTGATAGAATGGGTGTGAGCGACGAGTTAGCTGCTGCTATCCCACGTTAAGGACGGTAGTTTTATGTATCACAACGAGTTAGGTCTAAGTCAATATTTTTACACGTGTGTCTTATATAAGGGAGTGGTGTGCCTGAATCTTTACCCGATCGTCCGCATTTAGGCACCGAGTGATAGTGTCGATGTGCGTGCAGCCCTTCTTGAGAGTGAGGCCGAGAGGAAACGGAGGGTACTGGTCGTATGTCCGACCCACCTTTTGCCCGACACGAATGCCTTCGTAGACCACCTCGCGGCGATCCAGAGGATAGTGGACTCGGGCAGATATACGCTGTTGATCTCCACTGTTGGTAAGTATTATGATATTACGACTCTTGTAGGTTCTGGGTTACGTTACGAGTAGACTCTTGGTTTGCATGTGATATTGGTGCAATAATATTGTGATTTTGAAAATGAAGGTATGCGATATATACAGTGATATTAACAGCCTAGCTACAGTCAAGGAGGTTTGAGGAGTAATGAATGACGAATTTGTTGGATAATTAGGTTCAGTGGTTCATTGTGTATTAGTTAAAGTGATTTTGTGCATTAGCTTTTCACAAGTAACCTTTTCGTCTGTGGCAGGCCTCAAAAAAGAAACTCGCGCTTTCGATATGTTTCACCGCCCTGTTTTAGGCATTGCGGTGAAACAAACCTGATACATGAGGTCATGAGAGTTCTTCCCAACTTAGTTTGTTTTATATTAATAGATAGTTACTATCATATTAATAAGTACTTTTACAGTAATCGACGAGCTCACCGGTCTCTCGCTGGCGCCCCGACCATCGGAAAGCGAGGAGCACGGAGACTACGTGAATGCGCAGGCGAAGAAGGCAGTCACGTGGGTAAAGGTGCGTCGATGTGGATTGCGTTAAAATACAGTGACCAAAAATGACGTTCTTTACCTTAGTTACTGAGATTTTGCACTTGCTTTTGGAATCGGGTGTTAGGGTGCAAAAGGGTTAAGATTTTATAATGATCTTCACTTATACTTTCAGGAGCAGTGTCGGGTGAAGAATCCCAAAGTTGGAACGTTGACATCCCGGGGACAGCGATTGGAGGCCATGCTTCTCAATGAGGACCTGAATGATGGAATGACGGTAGGAACATCATAGCGCTATAGTTTGGCGATATTTGTTTGGTCTTGCTCATATTTGATATTTCCAGTTTGGTATAGTTGATATTTGTAGGTTGGTCTTATATTTGATATTTGATCCGGAACTCCTAAAGGTTTCCCCAAGAGGTTATTTTGTTTATGCTTGCTAGATGACAATTGGCTATAGTTCCACGATCGTATTGCATATGAATACCTTTGAAGTTCCTAGCCCCCTTCGTCTAATGTTGCTGAGCCTGGGCATCAGAGTTTCACACGAGGTGTTATCGATCGGTAGTACGTAGTATAGTGGTGAGTATCCGCGTCTAATTATGTGAGCATAGCACTTTCAGATGAATGACGATCGGATCGTGAGTTCGTGTGCCCTGTATTGTGCTGGCATGCCTGCTCTGCCTCCTTCCTCCATGGCACAGTGTCCGCCATTATCTGGCACCCCGATCCACAGATCACTAGTGCTTCTATCAGAGGATCGAGGAGTGCAGATCAAGGCAGCTGTACACGATATTCCATCCAGGACCCTACCATCGTTCATGAAATGGGCGGGAATTTGAAATGGTTGGTATGTACTGTAGTATGGATGTATGGAATACCGAGCACTGAGCAACGTCGAAGCTCTCGGATAGACGCCAAGCGAGAAGAGATCCCGACTATGCGTCTAGGGGTCTAGGTAGAGTCCAGTGGTTATTAATAATCGTGGACCACTTTACTCCTATAAGGGTAACATTTCTCGGTTTCGGTTTTATAGTTGATTAAACTGATTGGAGTGTTAAATCTAGTCCCGTGTTGTTAATTATACAAGCTGTATAATTAAAATGTCATTGTTTATCGAATAGGAATTAGGAATAGGTGTGTGTTTTTGCACGCACATCACACGTTTTATAAGTTTTTTTGTTGCATATCATATTATGTAATTTACTGTACATTATGGCCATTTTCTTTTCAGTTTGTTTTAAGATTTTTTTTTTAATGTGCTATATTTGCAATCGAGTAGTATGAAGTTTTTATTGCTTGTAGACCCCGTGCGTGTAGCTCTAAAGCATTACTCTGTTTTGAAGCTCGTAATGTACCACACTCCTCCAAATATGCACCTCACCTCTAATGCATGACATGCATTTATATCCCTACTATACATCCGTTGATTACTTAGCCGTGTTATGTTTATTCGTTAGATATTTACTATTTACTCGGTTTCTGTTCATCATCCAGGATCTATTGTATATACCTATATTGGGGGTCTTGTTTTCTTTTCATAATATGGCTTCTTATGGGAAATACACAATCCTTTATCTAACAGACTAGCTCCCTTATAAAGCTGTAGAGTTGAGAGAAACTACTTCGGATAACGTAAATTTTTTAGTGTGACTGTCATCTGTTAGTGTGGAAAACTACTGTACCTATGCTAATTATTTTCACATACTTGTTTTATACTAACAACCTTTATTTGTTGGATATGTATTGGAAGTGGATATTGTAGTGTGTTTCATAATTCATAACCTATGACCTATGACACAATTTAATTGTTATATATGTGAGTGGCCTTGGCACTACGACTACGGTATCCGGATTCTTTACAACCTTTGTTAAAATTCTCATTGAACGCTCAGAGAGGATAACTTTAAGTGACTTAGACTTAGTTAATAAGAATACATTTATTTCTCCTACAGTTACTCAGTCAGGTGTTTTGAATTTCCACATATATCTGTAGTTTATGCGTATTGGGACTAGAACCTGTTAACCTATTCATATTCTAGCCACGTGATTATTGTTAAGAGAATGTTACACTACTAATAAAAATACATATTTTTGTAAGTTTGTTTGTTTGTTTCAGCCGTTGAGATTTCGGCAGTTGAATATCTTTGCATTTAGAGTTTGAAGCCAACATTTTTACTCGTTATTAATATTAAAAGACATTCCTAGTAGATCTTTTTTCCTTAGCCAGCGGTAGTTGTCGGGGTTTTAGTTATCAGCTACTCTATACTATATCATTATGTTCTTGGTGGTAGTGTTCGCTGTTCGCGACGCAGATATGACATTTATTGGCTGTCTCCAGTAGCGGTAATTTATGCACTGGGACTAACACTAAGTATATTGCAATGTGCATTTATTCATTGAGTAGGTGGTCTTCGATGGGTCGATTCTCATCAATGGCACTGGCGAATATTCGATTAGCTGTAGGGATGAGCGTATGTGATTCGAACATCATGCCGGTGATGCCGAGCTGGTGAATTTGACGGAACTTGGCCTCGATTCTGAAAGAGGAAACGGTTAGGTGTGTGCATTTGAGCTAAATGGGTCGGAAGCGGGAAGAAAGACCAAGCCGGGGCGGCGCCGTCGCCACGAGTCTGCCAGTGCAGTGCATGGTTGTCAGGCGATGAACCGCAGATACGCCATGATTCTGTATCGGTTAATTGGGGATAAACCATTAATTGTTGTTCAGAATTCAGAATTACCTGTCAACGATGATCTTCTTTCGAACTGTGCGCTTCTTCATCGGATGAATGCCCAATCGCTTCACTGTTTCGACAAAGCCTTCGATTTTGCTTAGTTTGATGGCGGTTAGTTGGTCAGTCTAGAATAGGGTATTGAAACGTTTGTGGTGATGCATATCATAGCTAGTGTTTCTGGGTCACACAAGTGCGCCACGCTTCCGCCGTAAGTGTGCCGCACATGCGCCAAATGTGTCGATTTTGTCGCGACCTGGGTGTTCGCGCGCTCGAACTGCTGTTTCGTGTTGTTGAACAAACTGACCCGTAGTGCGTGGACGACGAATCGATGCTCTAAGACAGCTGCCTGTACTCGTTGTGTGTTCATGTGGCAGAGAATGTCGGCGTCTCGGACTATTGGAAACATCTTGAAGTAATCTGGAAAGGATGGGGTGATTGCAGATTCCGTAGTAGATTGACACACGTACTGGGAGCCAAACATACTCTTGCAACCGGACGCACCGGACTAGCCAGTTTCTGGCGGGGTTCAAGTCGTTTTCATTGGGGAGGCGGTTTGTCAATTACATTACCTCTCGATGCTCCAATTCTCTGCTCTTCATTCCTTAGTAGTTTTGAGACTTTGTCGATGTCTTGCACGTTCATCGCCTTGTAAACGTACCCTGAAGGGAGGCGGTTGTGAGTTGTTCAAGATTTACTTGATCGGGTCATGGGACAGTCAAAGTCTTGGGAAGTTCTTACTGTAGGCGCAGTTCATTGTTTATATGTTAACATACCGTAAATGTTCTCGTGTGCGGTGATTTTGATATCGTTGGACCATGCTGGGTTTTCATCCGTCACGTCGACGTACATGAGAAGTTTAAATGAAAGAGGTGGATTGTGGTCGCTGAAATATTTTCGTAATTGGGTAAGTACTACTTGATTAATTATGTATAATTCGGAGATCAAGACTGGTGATTATTTTCTATGGAACTATGTGGTGGGATCGTAGGCGGTCATTAAAAAGTGGGAAACATTAAGTTAAGGTGTTATTTACGTAACACTGGAAAGAGTGTCCAACCGATGTGCAACGTCTAGTGTTCTCTTCTGGTCCACAATATTGTGTTCATAGGATCGGATGGGCAGGACGACCGCGTCCGCACCGACGTACTGGTTGCGGATGAAACGGATGTGGTCGAAGTACCTGTTACAGCGGAAATTGGAATATTTGGGATTTGTTTATCCAAATTTGTTTTTGGGTACAGTATACCGCATATTCTAGAGGTACGAGTGAATCACGCCGTACCTCTAGACGCGTGAAGTCTGGTTCGATGTTTATACTATGAGGTTATCTATGGATTGTGTTTGTTTATTACGGTATATTCTCGTAATTGAAAGTTGCTCCTTATAAACTTGAGCTATGAATTACTGAATTAAATGTAATTACATACCTTGGAAGTATCACGGAGACGAGGCTTCGGAATTGAGGTGTCGGCATTAAGTTGTTAGTCAGAATATAGTATTTTCAGAAACTGTGACGAGTTAGGTAGTCAGTATTGGCAAGTCAGTAGTATTACGGTAGTTAGAAGAGTTAGTATTGAGAAACGGCTGTTGGAGTGTTAATGTTGTTTTATACTAGAACTTATTAGATTTTCTCACATTAGCATTTCGGGATCTCTCGCGCATGGAGTACGTTTTATTTAGTACGTTGTATTAGTACAGTAGGATTTTAAATGATCCGTATTAGATCATCCGTCATTTTTCGTCCCGATCTATCCGTTTACATGTGCTGAATTTAGTAATTGTATATATTGATACTGATTTGCAGGTCCGCATTACATACTCGTGTGCAACTAGGTTTACGAGTACTGTTGCTAAGATGAAGCGCGCAGCCAGTCGTTCTCTACATACGTTGTGTGCGAAACGAGAAATGGATATTGAAGATATTCACAATATTCAGGTGCAAGTTTGCTTTGATTCAAGTGTTTTTTTTTTCAGTTGCCGTCGGCATTTCCGTCAATTGCCGTCGGCATCGTGAACCGTGAGTCCTTGTAACGTAAGCAGTGTAAAAGAATGGAAATTAATAAACACGACTCTTCCGTAGTAAACCAATCACTACGCAACTAGCATTTAGAATAGGCAAGTCTAAAACTGATTTGTACTGCGTTTGCGGACGAACTTGGAAATGAAATTGCTTCATTTAGATTGATCGAATTCGTGAGATGCGGTCGGCAGGCGGAGCCCCTGTGGACACAATGGGCTGTCATATGCTGGCTGATCCCAGTGCTGAACCCAAGGTAGTATAGAGTACCGTAGTTTTTGACACATGAACTTGCAGGATTTGTTATTTCTTGCCATTGTCACATCTATTCTTATTCCCGGGCCCTATCGTAAAGTTTATTAATAGGACTCGTATGTCTGTTGTTCTTTTTCATAAATACTGTTTCACAGTGACAATTAACAAATCACATTTTCTTATATCTGATTTAGGACCGTCGCTTTCAAGTGCTGCTCTCGTTGATGTTGTCAAGTCAAACAAAGGATCATATCACCGCTGCTGCTATGCAGGTGGGAAGTACCACTTATGGGCCTAGTATTCTCGTTTTATACGCAAAATCCAAAAAAGGCTCTGTTAACGATATTCCTAGTAACATAATAATAATTTATAACACCACAAAGACGCGCACCGAAACATAAAAAATTAATACAATTAAGGGAGCAAAACGGTAAAAAGGGACAAGTACTAGAGGCACTATCTTGAACATTGAACACCAGTTCAAAATCGGGTGTCCGTGATATAGCTCCTGCTGCGGTAAACCCGTAATCCAAATGATCTGGTACGAATGCAATGCTCCTACGCCGCAGCATATTGTTTTCTAAAGATTAAGTTATGTGTTTACTTCAGCGTCTGAAAGACTACGGATGCTCTACGGGGAAAATGTTGGAAATGAAAAGGAATGATCTGGAGCAAATGCTCTGTCCAGTTGGATTTTATAAAGTAAGCAGTAGGTGTGATTAGTTCGTCATATATAGTTGGCTGAAATTAATTTCTACAGTTCTGTCCCAATTTGGTCGCGTTCTTCGAATTCAGATGATATCCTCCCCTAGCCTTGTTTGTATATTCCTATGGTGCCTACTTTCTGTAAGCCAATGTTAAACACTTTACCGACAACCGTTCTTTGCGTAAATTGAGTATCATGTTAGAGAAAGTTCATGGTATTCATAATTGTTATACCTTGTAATATAAGTGCATGGTATACCTTCTGGATTAAATCTGGACCTGCTTTCAGTAGCAAACCTCTCGGATCGCGAGTGCAGGTGCAGGAGTGTCGCCGTATCGTTCGGGAGTCAACTGAGGTCGTGCGGCGGACGCCGTATCTTTCGCGAGTCAACTGAGGTCATTGCGAACCTCCATCACATCCTCTCCTTGCGGCGGACGCCGTATCGTTCGGGAGTCAACTGAGGAACCTCCATCACATCCTATCCTTGCGGCGGACGCCGTATCGTTCGGGAGTCAACTGAGGTCATTGCGAACCTCCATCACGTCCTATCCTTGCGGCGGACCGGGCGGACGAAATCGTTCGGGTGGGAGTCAACTACTGCGAACCTCCATCACATCCTATCCGGAGTCAACCGAGGTCATTGCGAACCTCCATCACATCCTATCCGGAGTCAACTGAGGTCATTGCGAACCTCCATCACATCCTCTCCTATCGGCGGGCGCCGTATCGTTCGGGAGTCAACCGAGGTCATTGCGAACCTCCATCACATCCTATCCTATCGGCGGACGCCGTATCGTTCGGGAGTCAACTGAGGTCATTGCGAACCTCCATCACATCCTATCCGGAGTCAACTCCATCACATCCTCTCCTTTGAGGTCATTGCGAACCTCCATCACCCTCATCGGCGGGCGCCGTATCGTTCGGGAGTCAACTCATTGCGAACTCCATGGCGGCGGACGCGGGAGTCGTATCGTTCGGGAGTCAGTCATTGCGACCTCCATCACATCCTATCCTATCGGCGGACGCCGTATCGGTCAACTCAACTGCGAACCTCCATCCTACATCACTATCCTATCGGCGGGCGCCGTATCGCCGTATTGGTCGGGATCAACCATTGGAACCTATCGTTCGAACCTCCGGAGGGTCAACCTCCATCACATCCTCTCCTATCGATCGTCACTGCGAGGTCCTATCCGGATCAACTGAGGTCATTGCGAACCTCCATCACATCCTCTCCTATCGGCGGGCGCCGTATCGTTCGGGAGTCAACCGAGGTCATTGCGAACCTCCATCACATCGTATCGAACCTCCATCCTACATCGTTCTCTCCTATCACGGCGGACGCCGTATCGTTCGGGAGTCAACTGTGGTCATTGCGAACCTCCATCACATCCTCATCCGAACCTCCATCACATCCTATCCTATCGGGAGTCAACTGAGGTCATTGCGAACCTCCATCACATCCTATCCTGGAGTCAACTGCGGTCATTGGAACGCCGTATCGTTCGGGAGTCAACTGAGGTCATTGCGAACCTCCATCACATCCTATCCTATCGGCGGACGCCGTATCGTTCGTGAGTCAACTGAGGTCATTGCGAACCTCCGTCACATCCTCTTCTATTGGCGGACGCCGTATCGATCGGGAGTCAACTGAGGTCATTGCGAACCTCCATCACATCCTCTTCCTAGAGGCGGACGCCGTATCGTCAGGGAGTGTACGGAGGACATTGCGATCCTCCGTCACATCATTATTTTCTTGTTATGGAGTGCGCGGAGGTCGTTGCGAACCTCCGTCGCGTTCGTTTTTCTGTCACGGAGTTTACGGAGGGCATTGCGATCCTCTGTTACATTCTCTTCTTGTTATGGAGTGCACGTAGGTCATTGCGAACCTCCGTTGCGTTCGCTTTTTGTTAGGGAGTTTATGGAGGACATTGCGATCCTCCGTCACATTCTCTTCTCGTGGCAGACGCCGGATAGTCAGGGAGTACTTCTTGATAAGTGAAAAGAACGCATTATTTTATCAGTCGATGTATCATGTTGTTTTCAGTATCGAATATCTCTTTCTTTTAGAGGAAGGCCGAGTACATTCAGCGTGCGGCGCAAATACTCGTTGACCAACATGAAGGCGATGTGCCGGACACTTTTTCTGGTCTCTGTGACTTACCGGGAGTCGGACCGAAGATGGCACATTTGGTAAATGTTGTTTTTTTGCTTTACTTTTCCAGATACTCGTATGTATGTTTACCGGTGTGAATTCATTTCTTACCACTGTTTCCGCACACGTGAACGCCTGTGTGACAAGCTAGACGGATGAGCAGTTCACACACTGCAAGCTGATAGACCTATCATAGAGTGCTTTATTCTTCTTCAGAAGGTCTATAACTATTCGCGAGAACCTGGGGGTGATTCTATTAAAATTTTGAATGTCAACCCGAAATTTCTTATTCGTGTTGTTGTAGGTTCTCCAAGTTGCCTGGAACAAATGTGAAGGGATTGCAGTCGACACGCATGTTCATAGAATTGTCAACAGGTAGATATTGTTATTTATCTCTGATAATAGTCATGCGAACTACAGTACTGTGTACTGTGCCACCACCCGTACCATGAGGCATGAGGACTGCGCCACTCGTAGTGTTCATCATCGGAATTACTACACTGCTCAATGAAAATTGGAGTAATATTACTTACGTTCGGATATTGATTGTACTCTTAGTAAAAAAACGAGCGTTATCTTACTGATGTGAACTACCGTATCACTTCCAAACAATGGCTACCGTAGACATTTACTTACGTTATAATGATAATACTATTACTGTCTGCAGGCTTGGTTGGATGACCACAAAAACACCAGAGGCGACCCGCGAACAGCTGCAGTCGATCCTTCCAAAGTAGGTGTTCGACTCCTTACAGCATTAATGGTTTCCTTGCCAACTTTTGTCTGATATTATTAGTATCGATGCACTACTAATGCTGTCCGGAACAAAGCCAAAGAACGTCATCAATTTAGTACGGTAGCATTGGATTCTATTATCGGTACGGTAGTGCCGTGGAAGGAAGGCGAGAAGCCCATTAATTACCTTATTTTGCTAGCTCGTAACTGTGTTTCAATGCTGACTGCTGACTACCGTACTTTTACTATGAAAACTTCCCGGGAACGTTTGTTAGTATACAACTGGTATGTTCCGTAGCTTAGAACTCCCGAAGAAGTTGTGGGAAGCATGTCAATATACACTTATTATGTGCGAAAATTCCGAAAATATTAGAATAGAACCTGATTTGAGGCAGGAATGGCAGTCGATCAACCATCTCCTCGTAGGATTCGGCCAGACCGTCTGTCTTCCAGTCAAACCGAAGTGCGCCGAGTGTCTGTGCCACAACATTTGCCCGTCGTCAACCAGCAAGGTAGGCTTTAAAGGGTCAGGCCCATCAAAATAAACCTACATTTACGATACGTTCATAATGACTATCAAGCATTTTTATTACAATATATACAAACTAAATTTCACCATTATTCGCCCTAGACAACTTTTTTTCCAATGCGCTCTGCTCAAATGTATACCATAAAACTGCAGATTTCAAAGCTATATATGCAAATTTTAATCGCATTATAATTTCACGATAAATTTGCATTCACGACAAGGATATTTGCGGCTCTACGGTATACATTTGAGCAGAGCGCATCGGAAAAAAGTTTTCAATGGCAAATAAATGTGAAATTTAGTTTGTAAATATTGTAATAAAAATGCTTGATAGTCACTATGGACGTATCGTAAATACAGGTTTACTTTGATGGGCCTGTCCCTTTAAACGCTATGATGCGTGGTTTGTGAAGCGTATACTGGACGTCATGTATTATATGCAAATGTGGTTCATTCTGTGCCACTACGACACGGAATGACAGCATTCACAAGTTTTGAACGACTGAGTTGGTTTCGTAATGTAACGTACAATCAGTGGTTATTACCCTTTTGAGCAAACAATCGTCGAGTCCAGACGGTTGCTAGCTAGAAGTGCGTCTACAGAATTTGGTTTTCTATTTCAGAGTGGAGCAATTAAAGTGGAGCTGGATACCAACAAGACTGAAGTGGTTGACGGAATCCAGACCGGAAAGAAGGCGATGAAGAACTCCAAAGTTAAAGTTGAGATTAACGTCAAGGATGAGACCCGAGATTCGGAACAGAATGACTATAAGGAGGCATCTTTCAAATCAGAAACTGAGTCCGTCGCCTCGAAAGCTGACGTCGAAAATTCTGTGGATGTAAACTCTGAAGAACGAGATGTCTATGTTAGACGGCTCAGATCAAGGCAAATTTGTGCTAGGAAATGAGTATTTTTTATGAATACCATTATATTCAGTCACACAGACAGACCTTACGAATATCGTTTTTCTCAGAAGTCGGGTATCTTTTTCATATTTATCACTACCACCTTCATAACTTTTTGAGTTTTATTCTCTATATATTCTCTATGTACATGATCTCGCATGTTGATCTTTTCGCGCATCTCACTTTTGGTTCATAACTGAACACTAATTTACTACAGTAATTAGGGTGAGTGTTACAGTAGGCATGGGAGAAATTTATAAGGGCGAAGTCCAAAGTATGATGTTCGTTCGAACATGTTTTTCATGCTCACTCCAATTTCAGTAACTTTTTTTGCACTGTATGCGGTGATCTTGTTATTTTCTTCGTTTGTTAGTGTATTGTTACACTCATTCCGTGTTCAATATGCACTCGGTTTCCTTGCTATTACATGCCTAGGCATAGCTGGTTTTGCTTTACCGATGTTCACTTTTTCTTGTACATATTTATTTAACGATTATTAAGTTGCTGCCTTCGCTTTGTAGTTGATAGAACGATTTTATCTTTGTTTATTTGCTCAAATAAAGTATGATGAGAGAGGTGAAACTGTTCCTTATTTATTCCGACTCTGGTTCATGCCCACCTGATGTTGTATTCGCGAAAGAAATAGGATATCATACATAATGTGTGTATTAAATTTCCACTGTTCTACAATGGCTGAATTGGGGAGGAGCCGATCGCACAGGGCCGGCAGAATAATCTCACAGAAAACCACAGAAAGCTCTTCCTGTGCGCACACCGTGCTGCGCAAATACGCTAAATTTATTGTGTGGAAAAGTATTTTGTGTTTACATACGCACGAACTACCGTACAATACTATTTTCTTTTCTTGTTATGAGGTTTCCATGATCCAAACGTACAATCAATCAACCAAACAAACAAAGCTCCCAACTTTATATACTAAGATTTTGAACAACTTGCGCGCGAATGTTTATTTGGAGGTCATTTGTTCGGCATTCTCATCTAATTTTCGTCATTTGTTAATTCATGTAGTGTATGCCTCTGCGCTTCTAACCGTCTATACGCCCGGACTCTATGCTTGGGTACGGTATGGGGTCTCGATGTATTGCAAAAATTGCCGATTTTTGCTTCCAAGTATGGCTTTAATTACCGTAGATTGGCACTACACGAGGACATCTACAGGACCGCCAAAAAATAGTCCCGCGGCGGTAGCCACAGGACTATTTTTTTCGAGCGTGCATAAACGGTGCATTTTCGCCTCCTCTAGTATTATCAATGGCGCATTTTTTAACTTTCAAAGGTGTATGCAAAATCGTACACGAGATGCACATTTGATACTTGGAAGCAAAATGCGCTGTTTTTGCCATACATCGAGACCCCCACTGGAAAAAGTTGCCTCGCAAACGCCGAGGTTTTCACGATTTGCCTCGACAATGCCGAGGAAAAAGCGCCTCGACAGTGCCGAGGTAGCGCCTCGCAAATGCCGAGGTGAGGTCCAAATGACTGCAGCGGAAAGACGTCCCTGTCTTTCCACCCTTTTGCCACATATGCGTGCATAGCTCAGTGGGTGAGGGCGCTGATTACAGTTGAGTGGTCAGGGTTCAATTCCACCCATGTTCATATTTCAGATAAGGCTTTATTCATAGGTGGTATGTGATGTACATGTATATATGTAATAAAATGCATTAAACGCATACTAATTACTAATTTACTAAATTATTGCAAAATTTATTTATTATTGCCTCGAAAACGCCGCCTCGGCAAAAGCTAGGCAGCGATTTGCCGAGCTTTCGCCTCGACAATGCTCCGCGGCAAAACACGTGAAGGCAGCTAGGCATTGTCGGGGCAATTTTCACAGCATTTGCGAGGCAACTTTGTTCAGTGCCAGTAGTAACATACCCGATCCTCCTTTTTTGGTAGTCAACGCACGGCATTTATTAGGGCACATCCGCGCCAAATGCCTGCGTTCGGGCGCCGGGATGTGCATCGCATCCGAATGATGGCGATTCGCACTTGCGAAAAAGACAAACAACCGCTGTCCCATGTTCAAGTCATTTTACATGCATGTCAACTGCCTACCGTAACCCATGCGAATCGCACGTTTGCCATGCTCCTGCAGCGAAAGTGCCCCAGACCCGTGCTATTTGGAACAGAACCGCATCAGACCCGTGCTATTTGACATAGATCCGTACTATTTTGAAATAGATCCATATTAGATCCAAAATCGCTGCGGGACATGTCATTTACATCGACTCGAACGTGGACATGACAGGCATTTGTCATTTTAGCAAGTACATGGAAACCCCATTAAACAGACGATTCATTATTGTTGTGGTTGTTGCACGCAATGCTTTTTTTTATTTATGTTTCTTTCCTTCTTGGTGAGGTTCCATCACCTTATATTGTAGGATTATTAGTATTGGACCCTAGTGATGCCGGCGAGATCTCAGGAAGAAATAGAGAAAATATTTGAATCCTCAGGTAGGTTTGGACTATTTGAGCTAACCGGAAAGACGACTAGCATATATTGTAGTGGCACCTCAGAATTTAATTGAATTTATGTTTGGGTCCAACGCGACCACCGCACCTATATGTTTTACAGGCGAGAAGGAACGAATTAAACAACTACTGCTAGAAAAGCTACGCTCTAGCGGATGGTCGGGGACTGTGAAGCAAATGAGCAAGGATTACATCAAAGAGAAGGTATAGTTTGTTTACGCAATGCTCAAAAAATGTAGAAAAATTACGCAATAAAACGATGTTCCTTTGCACTGTGGGTAAATGGACTGTTGGTAAATTTACCGTCCGTTATCTCCTTTCATTTCAGGGTGTTGATAACGTCACGCTTGAAGATATGTACGAATCACTGAAGACTCCCGCCAGGTAATTTTACATATATTCTACTGGTAAACTGTGCGCAACGCCAACTCCTAAATCTCCGCTTTATGCGTGCTAGAAAAACTAAATAGGTATTCGGGGCCCCATATACTAGGCAAAGTCAGTTGTAATGAATTTGTACTGATCGTGAATATAATTCTTCCACAGATGAACATCCGCATGACATGGGAACGCCGTGTATCCTGTGTGAAAATAAGAAATGAGCCTTTTACTAATATTATTTCATTCTAGACGGGCAGTTTCTGAAGACGTGAAACGAGAATTATTGGCTCTCGTGAAGGATTTTGTTGCTAAAGAAGTCGATATTTCGAATCTATGAATCTATTTTATCCTTTTTACTTGATAACTCTTGAAATCATTGATCTTATCGCTCTGTCGGGTCTTATTGATATTGATTGCTTCATTCTACTCATAATTTTATTTATTTGTTATTCAAATTGCAGTGATTTTGCAGATTCTCACATTTACTTTCCTCCACATTTTTCTTGCTAATTGTCGGGATTGTTTATGACTTATGACTATTCGCTAGTTGTTGGTAAAATCATTTGTAAATAAAATTGTATTTACAGGTAAATGTCCGAGGCAGAGGTGAATTGTCTGCTGGCTGAAGTAAGGGAGGTGGTCGGCCTAGTGCGTGGAAGTAACGATCGCGTCGACGGAATGCTTAGACGAGCTTCCGCGATTAGTGAGCGAGTTAAAATGATGACGTGAGTTTGCTTTGTGTATATCTTATAATTCAAATTATGTGCGATGTACCTGTGTGTGTATGCGTAAGCTGGCATCACATAATTTATTATTTTCACCGCCGATCGGAATAGTTCGTCATTATTGTTAACATGTTGTCAGCCAGTGGATTATGGCGAATATCGAGTAGGTCCATTATGATATGAGGCCGTATTCACCAACACACAGGGAGCGCTCGAGTTCTCTGAATATCTTGTGCTTTCGCACTCTCTACGCACTGTTTAGCTCCCTGGGGAAGGGAGGGCTCCCTGTGTGTTGGTGAATACGGCCTCTGAGCATCGGTTGTGTGCAAGTACAGACGTTGAAACATTGTTGGTTTTAAATTGGTTTGTGGGATCGGAACATAGATCTTTCTTTCGAGAAATAAAGTTATAACTTGTAAGTTCCCTTTTTGGTATGGTGTTTTCGGGAGGACAACGAGCAATCGTTGTGCTGATAGGCATAAGTCATGTGAGCTGATCATTGATTTTTAGTGAGCATCAACATACACTGGAAGAAGTGTTTGCACAAACTTCGGACGGCATACGGCGACGTCAGTTGCTAGAAGAATTGCAGAAGGAGAATCGAGAACGATTGGAGTGTCTGGTGGGCATATTTCATGTTTTTATGATTATTATGTCTCGTAGTTCAGATATAAGCGACCATTATGTGTGATAATTCTGAGCATATTATATTAAACTTTGTTTTCTATATAAACAAAAGATGCGGTAAAATAAAAATTAATGGGAAAGAAAGAAGAAGAGAGAAACACACACATTCAGCACATACATTGTCATTCGTAAGGCTCAGCTACTCCAGTGGTGCATATAATTGTCAGTGAAACGAAGAATAATTAGAGGAAGATTAATGATTATAGACATATGCATTATAGTCAGTTGTTGTTGCGTATTTTTACCAGGGGTTTGATTGTTTGATTTTGACTTCGGTCCTAATTCGTGGCCCGTTTCAGGAGGAGAATGCGATTCTGAGAGAAAACCTGACTGAGGGTTTCGATACTTTCATGGAACTATACGAACGCAACAAGTTGGTTTGAGCATTTTCACTTTTTTAGCCGTGGGACTCTCGGCTCATAGTTCCAAGATGGTAATATTTCGAAGGCAACCAATTTATATATTAATACTATATAAATCGGCACGGCAATCGCCTTCGAAATGATTGGTGCAGGTGCGTGATTCAGTTGGTTGTTAAACGAGGTTTTGTGGTAGGTTAAAAGTTGGTTGTTAAAGGTATTTGTGATAAGTTAAGAGTTAAAGATGTTTAAATGGTTAAACAATGGTTAACAATGCTTAACTTTTGTCCCAGTTCTTTTCTACCTACGTCTAACTTAACCTAGGCTGGGCACACATGCACAAAAATAAAACATAAGCACGACACAATACAAACAATACAAACAACAAAGGTATCATATGGACTGAGAGTCCAATAGATTAGGACAACAAAACATACAATAAGTAGTTTGTAAGTTTATTATTATACAAAGAATCAAATCTCAATCAATGCACCGGTACTTCAATATAAATTACGAACAGTAAATTACGGTTAATCAATAAGTATGCAATAAAAGGGTTCTAGTTCGGGTCAAAACACCCAGGCTCTCATAGAGTAACAAGATAGAAATGTTAGGAGTCAAAGGTATAACTGTAGCGACTCTAAGTAATGTGTTAGAAAAGGTCTTATTATAGATTTTTGGCGCGCAATATAAGCGCCAAGAGACAACGCAATTGTTATGTGTAATTGTACTAATTTGCCTACGGCACAACGATAGTAATTGGGAAAGACGAAAGACACCAGAAAAACAAAGCGCACACACTGCACAGAAAGAAGGTACACACTACAAAGTACAAACAGCTGACTAACGATGATGATCTTATAATAGCAGCTCGTTTGGGTGGTCCCTTCTACTCTCCTCTTCTTACAAATAAGAGCGTCCGCGCGATGTAATCGTTGAAACATCTCGGGTGATGGAACATCTTCGTCCGCTTCCGGTATCTTCGCCGCAGGTGTCGTTGTTCGGTGTCCTCCAAATGAATAGTTGTTTAGAACGTCCTCGTTGATTGGTACGGACTATTAGATGTGTGCTTCGTCGCTTGCGTCTCGAATAACGGAGTATACATACGTATGTACACAAATTCCGTTCCACTCGAGAAACTCTGCAAGGCTCGCGTTCTGCATCTTCACGCTCTCCTCTTCTTAAGATTAGCCATATAAGTAGATTTGTGAATCGAAATGCCCGCAAACCATCACGGGAACAAGGGTGTTCAGCATATCGAGTAACTCGCAAACGATCACGAGTAATAAGGGAGTCTACCGTATCACGCAACTCGCAAACCATCACGAGGTAAAAGGGTGAGCTTGATTATCACGGCATAGTGTGAACAGTGAACTCGATACCGTTGTTATTGAACCAGAAAGTTCGAACACTCGACTAGTATGCATTGATTCGATTCATCAACATCGGCTTGTTAGAAAGAAGCGTGGAAAGAAGACGCAGTTTCCTTTTTCATTTCCAATACTAACATGGAATTATCTCCCGCGATCACGCACATGTCCATCTCCGGCCGTACTGATCAACTCTTCTGGAATCCTCAGATATCCTCCATTGTTCTATCTGCACAACGCCAGACTCCGTCTGCGTGTGAATTCGTCCGGAAACCCCGCGAGAAACTTCAACAATGACAGTGACTCGGTTTCCATATCCGCCACAATGTCTTTAGGTCTAGCATCTCTAGCTATCCTCTCTCAGACAAAACGATAGGTCGCATCCCAGTACACTGCCCGTAGGGGTATGAGATCGAACAACCTCCAATATTTGCTCCCTCATTGGGTATTGGTTCGCGTGGCCGTGCATCAGTAGTAGCGCTATGCAAACCATCTGACTGCACCTTGAGGTCCTGTACTGCAACAGTATCCTCCACAAGAGAATAGAAGCGTGCACACTTCGTCAACTCCCTTTGCAAGTACGTAGCATTTGTAAACAGGTACTTCCGGCATCCGAATACTTCAGCTCATGCTTCTACAAAGCAGGCTTGCCACGATTTCTTGAGCTGCCTCCTCTGCAACTCTTCAGACTGAGTGGTGTTACAACTCCCCAACTCAGTGGCGTTCATCATCTCGATGAGACTTCTGGAGCTTCCTTGCTCTATGTTGCCTCAGCAACAACTGATTCCTCAGAATCCCCGTGAAAGCCAGCGGCCAATGCCCTGCTTCACGTCCTCTTTGACAGCTATTCGTCAACCGCACCCCACAAACCATGTCAAGGTTTCGTGCGGCCTACATACCTGTCGCACTGTTTGTTTAAGAAACAGTATCAATTAAATTCAATCTGGCCGTCTTCAACGGCAGAAGTAACATACTGTACACATACGATGTCAGTATTTCAATTACTTTCCCATGATCACTATTCTCTTAAATGCGGTGAGCTCAGTGGAAATACGACATTCGATGACTCGAAGCGTCAAACCACACTTCCTGGAATCACGCAATTCATGACAATCGCTTCAAAAAGGGAGCTGTCGTTGGGTGTAGAGATGTAGAATCAGTTCCATTAGCATCAGCTCGCGTAGCATGCGGCTTTCCAGCATCGTAGAAGATTCATCACCACACACTTAGACCAGAAGTAACACTGTGTTGTCACATTCCAAGACGTTTGTATTCCACGAGCACAAGAGTCAACACTTCAGTGATCGATATAATTCCACATAGAATAAAATCCAGTATCACACCCGAATATAGCGATTCAGTGTTGTTCATAACATCAAGATTGTCTGTATCAACAATCATTAAGCGGAATATCAGTATTCCCGATTTCATAATGAAATCATAGTTCATGGTTAGTGAATTCACTGTAGACATGAGGTGACGACAGAATAGTAGCAAATAGAAGCTTCCCGATCAGAATACTCAGCTTCGGTGAGAATCCGAGACACAACTCTCGATCCATGTTCACTGTCGACGACTGCCTTTCAGGAATAGCTGAGAGAATCGCAGCCCTCCATTCACTTGAACGTTATTGTCCAAGTATAAACATCGTCCTCATTTAGTGTCTACATTCACAATAATTAGGATGAATGTCACAAAAATGCTATCATAGCATGTACCATCATCATACTTATCGCGGACATCAAGAGTGGTTTCATTGTCGTCGACATCGTTGACGCACACATCATAAGCCAGATGAACGTCGGTGTAGTCGGCACTGATGTCAACATCGTTGTTCTCAACGACGTGCTCGACGAGATCGATGTCGTTGCCCTCGGCGTAATGGTGGATGTTGGCGTCGGCAAGGTCCAAGTCGATCTCCTCAGCGTCAGCGTCGACGTCAGTATACTCGGCCTCGTGGTTGTCAAGATAGATGTCGGTATCATTGACCTCGTGGATGGTGTCGTCCACCTTGGCCTACTCGACATCCTCGATGACGACAACCTTGTCGTAGCAGTCCTGGTTGTGCATGTCATGAACGGAGGTCTTGTAGTCCTTAGCGATCTCCATGACTATGGGATGGCTCAGCTGGTTAAACTTCATCGTCAGCCTTTCAGAGCATATCGGTATCAAAATTCACACCATGCTAGAGCGGATCCAGTTCTGTCAGGCGGCGCCGTGACACATCACAAAATGGGATCTGCGTTTGCTCTTGTTCATCAGTGTCCATGCTCTGGTAACTACTGATCCATGCTGAACGTTTTCGTACTGGCCAGGCGGCGCCGTGACACAGTACATCTACGTTGCTCTCCTTCTCCAGGTCGTTCTCTTTGTTGTCGGTAGTAGATTCCTCTTGTAGACTTTGGTTCCGGTGACTTCCTCCAAAGAACTTCAATAGCCTCCGTCAGGCAGTGTCACAGGGCTACGCCCCCACACAGACCATCAGGCTATGTCAGCTCCCGGTGGCACTGAATACATAGATCGCGCACCCAGAAAGGTCCGACCTGATGTACAGTGACCACCTTGCAGAGAGAACTGAGCCAGTGTTCGACCATCAAGCATGCCCTAAGGGACAATCATGATAGCCGTGTGCCCAACTAGGAACTCTGGAACACCAGGGCCACAACCGCGAGGCTGTATAGGACCAAGTCCCAGAGACCAGCGTTGGCACTGGCCAGTTTCTCCGCAAAGGAGAAAGCACCCAAAGTCTACATGGTCAGGCGGCGCCGAAACCAGTGGTAGAACGTCTTCAACTCAGAATGGGAGAGGCGGCGCCGACTCCCGCTCTCTGCGAGTTTCCAACGTGGTGCAAACAGAAAGAAAACAAAAGAGAAAGGGGTAGAGAGAGAACGGATGACAAAAAGATAACCAGCAAATGTAAAGAAGAAAAAAAAATTAATCCTAGACCGGTGCATGTGTTAAAAACCCTAGGAAAAGTGAAGTAGGTAGCCACACTCGGCCCCCAGTTGGATGATAAAAGATTTTTAATAGGTTACAGTTGGTTGTTAAAGGGTTTTGTGATAAGTTAAAAGAGTTAAAGAAGTTAAGTGGTTAAATGGTTTAAACAGGTTAAACATGGTTAACAAGTGTCCCAGTTCTTTTCTACCTACGTCTAACTTAACCTAGGCTGGGCACACATGCACAAAAATAAAACATAAGCACGACACAATACAAACAATACAAACAACAAAGGTATCATATGGACTGAGAGTCCAATAGATTAGGACAACAAAACATACAATAAGTAGTTTGTAAGTTTATTATTATACAAAGAATCAAATCTCAATCAATGCACCGGTACTTCAATATAAATTACGAACAGTAAATTACGGTTAATCAATAAGTATGCAATAAAAGGGTTCTAGTTCGGGTCAAAACACCCAGGCTCTCATAGAGTAACAAGATAGAAATGTTAGGAGTCAAAGGTATAACTGTAGCGACTCTAAGTAATGTGTTAGAAAAGGTCTTATTATAGATTTTTGGCGCGCAATATAAGCGCCAAGAGACAACGCAATTGTTATGTGTAATTGTACTAATTTGCCTACGGCACAACGATAGTAATTGGGAAAGACGAAAGACACCAGAAAAACAAAGCGCACACACTGCACAGAAAGAAGGTACACACTACAAAGTACAAACAGCTGACTAACGATGATGATCTTATAATAGCAGCTCGTTTGGGTGGTCCCTTCTACTATTCTGTCTTATGCACCGATCGATACCCCAAGTTCATTTCCCGCAAGAATCATAACTTGTAGTGTTCACAAATTCACATTCCAATTCCAGGTCGTTATCCAGTCGAGTGGCGGCGGAAAAGCAGCAATATGCAGCTTCTTCTAACGGGCCCGAATCGTTTGAAGTGGATCAGACTGAATTTGAACTGGGACAGACTGCGGCCTTGATGAAACATAAGCTTAGGTGAGGGTTGTTGGTTGTTGGTTGTAGTTATGCCGAGGCGACAGGGGTACAGGTTGCACCTCCGGGTTGGGTTTGACCACCTGCGAAAGCAATTCGAAATTAATATATTTGACCGAAACCAGGCTATAAATCTATGCGTAAAATTACGCATCAACCATCTCCGGATTGGCTTTGACCATCTCCGGAGGCAAATACAAATATATAGATTTGGGTGAAACGTATCAGTGGTAATTTACGGTTCGACTCTCAACTAAGCGACCATCTCCGAAATTACGCATGGAAATTATAGCCTGACCGAAACATGGTGTTTATTAAAACGATATATCACTAAGCTAAAGAAACCACCTCCAACCACCTCCATTTACGCACGGAATTTATACCCTGCGAGGCGATTGTAGATATTATTCGTTCCCCGTGTATGCTGTTGTTATTGCAACTGCGTTAGTCTCAGTTTTGTATTTGTAGCATGTCGCAGAATGTAGAACTTCAAATTCAACCCATGGAAAAGTGGGATAATAAATTTGCGCTTTGAAGATTTGAATGAAAAAATTGTATTTCAAGGCTAATTAACTTTCTTCTCTCACTTCTTCGTTTTATAGAAATTTCATTGCCAAATCGGAAGAAGTGATGACGGAAGGTGAAGAAGAATCGAGAGAATTGAACACGTTTATTGCTGCGCTACACACTTGGAATAAGGGAAGAATGTAAGTTGTATTGTTTTATATAAAGGTTTATTTCCGTGAGGCCTCGAGGAAGAGGTAATAGAGTGAGTGAGTGAAGGGAAAACATATGGCAGTGAGAGATTGATGAAAGTAGTTGTAAATTTTTGCGTATGTTCAGTGCATATATTGTTATGTTAGCAATGTGTCGGTCAGAAAACATAACATTTATTACGACAACAATGTATCGCGCAAGATGTTGTAACTTCCCATAGCATTGATGAGGAAATATTGTGTATCCACCCACTTTTTCGTCATGCTTTATGCACGAAGATTTACAATGTAAATTGTTTGTTCAAAATGTAGTGTATTGGTATTAGTATTATATGCTTTTTATAAGTATTGGTATTATATGCTTTTTAAGTTCTCTCAGTAGATCTTATGGGGCTTCTTTACTAGTTGAAGCATTGGTTATTATATTGTGACTTCTTTAGAGAACTGCTCCAACCCGAAATGATGTCTTTATTCAAGAGATTTTGTAAATCCGGCATTCCGGAACTACGGGAAATGATTGCGAGGATTGCTTTGGAGGAAGGACACGCCACACCAAAGGTAATCAAGGGAATCCACATTAAAAGTGAAATATTATGGTGTTTTGTGTTTTGCTATTTCAAATATTAATGTGCTTTGTAGATTAATAATTGAAGGAAACCACAGAACAGCGCAACCGAGTAATGCAGAATAGAGAATAGTTAAAATACTCGTGCAACATTTCGTTTTTCGTGATGTGTGTTACATATAGATGTTTTCTATGAGTGATGCCACAAATTTCTGAGCAATTAAAACACTTGGCGCTCTCGTAGTGGATTTGTTAGAGTATTTAAAATTCCTCATTTCCTTATTTATTTTTTGTTAAGGAAGAGGAGGAAAACGAGCCGCAGCAGATGAACAACAGTATTATAATGAAAGTGAATGGAACAAGTGACCGGGCGGCTCGCGAGACTACTAAAGTCCCCGAGGTACGAGTTCTATTTATTGCTTTTTCTTTCTTTACACCAAGAATATGCTATCTTTCAAATAATGTTTTTCTTATTTAAATTTATCACATCTTTTATCACCTCCGAGGCACACCTTACATTCGAAATCCTCGTTACTTTGTCACGAGTACTTGCCTACTTCGTGATGCTTTATCACTTCACCTATTAAATAACGTTACGAGCCACATTTGGAAATTTTTCTGACGAATGCTTAAACTTATTCTGAGATGTTTTTTTTATCACATCTTTAGTTTATAACTGTGTTTGTTCTCTTTATTTTTTAAACCCATTGAGCATGAAGCATGAGTGCATTCACAGATCGACTTTTTTCACAATTGTTCACGTTTACTGTAGCCGTGAAATATGGCGTCTTTTAACGGAACGGAGCGGGAAGTCGTTTTGTGCATGTGCTGGTATTATTTTTATCGTAATAATAATTAATAATAATAATGTTATTTTCAGCCCGTTCACAATAATTACGACACGGATTCGGATGAACTGACCCTGAGATTCGACCGTTCTTCATTCTCGGAATCGTCTGATGATGAATCACCAGAATTGAATGATACCATTGTGGATACGAGGGAGCCGCAGAGGGATGATGACCAGGTTATTTTTTTATCTTTAAAGCTGTGTAATACGTGGTTTGGGAAGGTTCGTTTCCCGTACCAGGCGCTCACACCAGCACAAGAGGTCTAAAACTAAAAATAGGCAGCAGGGTAATTCTAAGAGATGAATCGGCTCTCCGAGCTGATTGTCTACCGTGAGGCTCAAAGTTTTCGCCATCTGTTACTGTTCAAGAGCTTCTGTACCGTTTCCCCGAATTCATTTGCGCTTTATCTTTTATACCTTAGATACTATACTGCATGCCAATCAAAAACGTCAAACATGTATATTTTGTTTAAGTTGTCGACCACGTCAACAGTGAAAGATGATGGTGTGTGGGAAAATGAACAAGAGCTTGGATGGTGAAAGAAGTAAGAGCTTTTTTGTTTTCTACTCTGGGATCAACTTTCTAGTCACTCTCACTGCATTCCCAAAGCGCTTTTTGTTTGTTCTTTGAACTTTGAATTGAATTTATATTTCATTTTTATCTTCACTCTCTCCTCTCTGTCAATTATATTTATTAGCATTATTTATTATCATTCCCATAGTCTTTTCCAAGTGCCAGGCAGTATTTAGAAACATATGGTGATATTTTTATATTTCAAGTTTATAAATTCTGAATTTTGACATTTTAAAAGCTTTTAATCTGATATCCTGATATGATATTCCTTTTTTTATGGATCTCGCGATTTGTTTGTGCTTATTTTATTACAAATTTCTTACAATATGCCCAAAATGTTTGGCTAATCGCAAAATTCTCAAATCTAACAGAATATGGTACATAGTGAGTGAACATCCCTAGTTATGATTGCTGTTCACCTTATTTACCTTTGTATTTGTGGATTGCTTGCTACTTGTATTTAGTATTTGCTTGGTGCATATCCCTTTTAAAACTTCAATGTTGGAGCTTTCTTGCTTGTTGTGTTGGGAGCTAGGATTCTTTTTATGGTCTTTGTAATTGTAAGTCTCTTTTATTTGGATGAAGGGTACTGTAGCATAGTGAATTTGAAGGATCTAACTTATCCTATGCCTGGGATAATAGAAATCTACCCCAGGCTCGGGAGCACTCCTTGCGAAGATCAGTTGAAGAATATAAAGGGTTTACGTAAAGAGAGCTAGAGAGCACTGAATCCACTGAATGTTTGGTTACTTCATATTGTACAGTATTCTATTAAAAAGTCTGAAAAAACTTTTAAATATAATACTATGAACTATGAAGTAATGAGTGATGAACGTAAATAGTACTGTAATTTCAGTATGATTGTAAATTGGCATATCTATAGGTAACCCAAAATCCAAACTAAACTAGAGTCAAGCTACGGTGTTTTCCTGTTTCCTGTCTGGTTAACGCAGTAAACCGGATAACATTAGACTTGTGTACTATATATTTATTTTTGTTTACCTAGCTTATATTTGCTTGTCTAGCATGGAAAAATTCACTTATGCTTTCGAGTGCGTGTGTGTGCTTATTGCTTTCTATTACTGTATGATTGTACTACAATGTTTGGAATGTTTGCTCAGTCTTCTGTTTTCTGCACTTGTGTCAAATGTAAACTTTTATGCAAATAGTAAATGATTTTAAAGAACGTGTTGGGTTTGCTTTGGTGTGTGTCAAACAAAAAGATGCGAGTTTGAAGATCAAGCATAGAGAAATTTGAGGGGAGGGAGTTTTGGTGGTATTGTATAATTATCGTAGTTAGGTATAGGTACTTTGTTTCATGTAATTGCATTTTATTTTGATAGGAAGGTTAGGTTAGTTGTAGGTTTTTGTGTGAAATGTTCATTCTAGAAGGAAACCATCGAGCAAAGAAACCGATAAAGAACGAAAGTTATGATTTACTTGAAACATGTTGTTTTATGGGTGAGGGGACCGCTCTTGATTAGGAAGATGATTTGATGTAATCGAATGGTTCCTTCGAAATGGTATACTGTTGTTATTTTATAGTATCTAGTGAAGTATTGCTAATTATACTGTAGCTAGGTTAGCACTTTAGCATTGAGCTACTCTGGTCTTGACCCGCGCAGAGCGCCGCGTATCCGGATCATGCGGGAAAGTATGCGCGCATACCCAGAACGTGCGGGAAAGTATGCGGTCCTCTGCGCGCCACAGAACGTAGTAGCCATGACCACGAATAAAAAAATAGGCGCCAATTAATCATTACTTTGTTGAAGTGATTAATTGTTTAACTATTTCCAATTTGTTGCGGATCATCTTATCACTTTTGATCTGCTCAACTTCAGAGTACTTCAGGAACAGTTTTAATGGTCTATTACTTTACAATTACTAGTGACTCATTTCAAGTGAATGCTACTGTAGTAAAAGGAGGATGGTGATCTATTTACCTGGTGCGCAACACACAATGTACATATTTATTTCGTCTATTTGGTATTTATTTAAGTGAGGAGGAGAATGAATGAAGGTACTTGGCAGTGCCATTGTGTATGGGACGGGACATAGAGGGTCTCCCTTTATTTCATTACTTTGGGTTGGCTTTTTACTTTATTCATGCATGTACTTTGAAGTTGTCCAGTTCTACGTTGATGTGGATGGAATAGGTAGCTCAGTTGCACAACAGTGTTGGGAAAAAAACTCCGATCATGCTCCACGCTCGAAAAAAACTCGGATCACGAGAATCGGAGTTTTCTTGGAGCAAGGAGCATGATCGGATTTTTTTAGTGTGTATACGGTATTAACCGAGTTTTTTTTTGGAGTTTTCAATTTCCTGTGGAGTTGAATTTACGAAGATACCATGAGCCGTTTCCCTACCTGTGACTCGATTCGCTTCATCGTATACCCTTCTATTCCCTATTATGTGCCAATTTTGAATATACGCTTGGTGATTAAAACTTTCGATACACTTTTTGAGCTTAACCTATTCCTTCCCTTTAGACAATCCTTCAACTTTGAAAGATCATACATCTTTGAAATTAGCTTGCGTTTATCCAGGATTTCACCTCCCTCTCTTTCGTGTGACTATTTATTTAGTATCATTGGGCATTCCCGTTTTGTTTGACTACTGTACAAATGAAAAGAAAATGGGATTTTAGGAATAACTGTCAGATATTTGAGATACAAAGCACACATAAATAAACCTATTGATCAATGTGAACCACTAGCTTTTGCTTGTGGACTGTGAAAGAGAACTTTGTGGTCTGCGACAACGCCTGGGCGTAGATCCCAACCCTAACCCTTAGGCCTTGGGTTAGCTTGATGCTTGAGGCTCATACTTACTGTTAGTTCCTGTGCAAATCAAACTTCTCGATATACAAACAGTTTCTTGGACTACTTCTGAGCATTTTCCGGATTACGATTTGTTTTGGGCTCTGCTACAACACCTAGGCGTAACCCGTCTGGGGTTAACTTGAGGAGCTCTTACTTAGTTCCTGAGTAAATCAAACTTCTCGATATGACGATATATGTTTCTGTGCGCATCTTTGTGATGTAATAAATTATTATTTTGTATTATATACTTTGATGCTGTGCTCATGGGAACGCGGATACAGTATGGATAGACGGTTTAATTAATAATATTGTTTCTTATGTTGCAGAATGAATAGCTTAGCATCGATTTTTGTATTTCTACTTGTATCTCTTTCGACATGTCTTGCCAAAAATCAACAGCAACAGTATGTCTCTGTCAACACTGCTGATGGAGTTATGCAAGGAAAACGGGTGGATTATGGTGAGCATGTACAAACTGTAATCTACAGGTATCCAAAAAAAACGGTGTGATTCTTTCTGTCAATACTACCATATTTTTGCACGAAACCAGCATATATAGTATGAATTTTTGTTTTGCATACTTGATTTTTGTTTTGCATACTTGTAAACCCCATAATGTAAAATATATGTGTGGTATGAAGAATATAGAAATGAAAAAGTCATAATTTTGAAAGGAAGAATGCGTGCATTGACTTTTAACTTTTAGAAATTGAAAATAACCGAGTAGGCATCCATATCTTTTAAAAATTACCAGCTCTCAGGTCGAGAGGTTCGGACGAATGATTTTTCGATAGTAAAATCAATATAAATTTAGTACTGTACGCGTTTCCTTTTATATAATGTTCTTCATCTTTTCTCAAGGTAACAACAAAAAGAATCTCTATTATGGTCAAGCTGATGTCTTTCTTGGAATTCCGTACGCACAACCTCCCGTTAGAGAAAAGAGATTTGCGGTAAGGTTTTCTTGTTTCTTCCAATATGCTAATCTGTATCTTCCGAACTTCTTATGGTACGAATTCATAATACAAGTTGAGTTGTAGAAGCAGAGAAATGTTACGGTTACCAAATTACGTACACGTACAAATTTTCAACCATTTATTTTGGTCTCCTCTGCGGTAAAATATAACGCTTGGCACATGAAAGCCGTGGAATACATTGTTGTTAAGTTATAAAAGTTAAACTTTAAAGCAGTATTGTACCTACTTTGGAAAATTTGCATAGGACATGCGTACCATGTGCAAATTTCCCAAAGTAGGTACACTACCGTTTTACGGCTCATAAATTTACAGGGCATTTTTTAGGTGCCCGAAGACCCTCCTCAGCAGACTACCGTATACAATGCCACGTACTTTCGACCGCAATGCATACAACCGACCACAACGACTACAACGACAACGAACCCACAAAACACGAGCGAAGATTGCCTCTACTTGAATGTTTTTGTGCAGAATGTGAGTTGTAAAGTTACTTCGCATGGAACACCTACCACCTTATATTGCACCCCAGCTTATATTGCAGATATTCCACCCCACCTTATACTAAATGCAATATGGAGCAGACATATTTTTTTTCCTATCGTATAACTTAGATGTCACAGGATAGGATTACGGTAGCGTGAAGCAGTATGATGCTGAAGTCGATATGGGTCGCCAAATTTTTATGTTGTGAAACATTTTTATAAAAATCTAGGCTGCAAATCAGACAACCCTGTCTGCCGTGATGGTCTTCATTGACGGAAGCGTCAATTTGGCATCTGGAGGTCTTGGAGAAGACGAGATGAAGGTATGTTATGATGATTACTTCCTTTGCTATATTCTTCTTGACTTTGATGGCAGTATACACGGAGTAGTCTCTCACTCAAGCCGTTCACGTATTAATTGAGTTAATTATCTCTCACCAAATTCCAGTAATAATCCATATGAAAAAGCCAAAGACTGTCTGTTTCTGGGCTGAAACACCGTACCTCTGTTTTTTTTAGGGAACGGTAAAGAACTTGGTGAACCACGGCATTGTCGTCGTGACTGTGCAATATCGCCTTGGTCCTTTAGGTAAAGCTTTCACTATGATACCATTCTTTTATTGGCCTTGTATTTAAAGTAATACCGGTATGTATCTGCACTTTTCACCTTACGAGGTGTTTCTAATTAAACACTTCCTAATAATTCATTGATTTTCTCTACTTTTGCTATATTTTCTAAGTTCCTATTTTACTGCTATACAGCTTCCTTTTTTACTATCTTAGTATTTTTTATTTAGGTGGTATTTCTAATTTTACTCATTTAATTATTTTTACTATTATATTACAGGCTTCTTCTCTGCTGCCACCCGAACAACTCAAATTACGCCAAATTTGGGAATGCTGGATCAGGTTTGTTCAGGAAATTTTATTAATAAATACAGTATTATTATTGGGAAATAGTGCTGATTGCTACTTTTCCAGTTTACACAGTAATAACTAGTATATTTGTCAATTAATAATAACGCAATAATTGTGTAAATTATAACATAACTTTAGGTGAAAGCTCTACAATGGGTGAATCGGAACATCGGATCCTTTGGTGGGGATCCCAATCAAGTCACTCTGGCTGGACAAGGAGGTGGTGCATGTGCTGTATCAGCACATACTCTCTCGCCAATGTCGAATAGTAAGCGACTGTTAATATTGATCGACCATTCGGGAGAGTTGTTGCGCGTTTCGTGTTCAGGAAAATTTTTGCGCATTTCGTGTCACCGCTAATGTCAAATAGTTGGTCGTGGTGTTTCGGCATAGGAAACTTCTGAGAAACTACTGTAGCTAGTGTTTATCGAACACTCGGGAGACTTGCTCATTTTATGTGACGCCATTTGTTACGTGCGGCTTACCTTCCAACTAAACTCAAAACTCTGACTGTTTTTTAACAGACCCTGTTTTTTTTTCTAGACCTCTTTCAAAAGGCCATCCTCCAAAGTGGAAGCGTCAACGATTGCTACTCCGAGGACCCAAATTATGTGGGACTTCAGCCTAACCCTAACCCAGTGCAAAATCTACAGTATGATCAAGGAGTACAGTACACACCAATTGATGGTCAACTGGGATACTCCACGGCACCGACCACTACGGTATCTTGTTGGAGTATACAAATGCAACTTCATAGGAGAGGAGAAGTATTTATGATTGCAATTCGTTTTTTTTTTACACTTAGGGTGGATCTAAAGTAGCAGTAAAGCGTGCATATTCATATGTTGTTTAATTTAAGATTACTATTTATTTGCAATTTGCAATATTCTTTTTTTTTAGTCAACGACAACCACGTCTTCACCGCTCGCAGGTGTTACGAATCCGAGTCAGCTGTTGGCTATGAGTGTGAGCTTTGAGCAATCATATATAGTATGAAATTGCAAAACGTAATTACAGTAATTAGCCTTATATAAGTATAAATTCTCAGTTACTGTCTGTACCTAGGCTTCTAAAGCTAAACTACTAGGCTTACTAAACACGCGCCCATAAATAATTAGCTAATTACTGTAATTATGTAATTCCTTGCACAGTATTTTATTTCCAGTTATGCAACGTGACTGCCGAACAATGGAGGACTGGTAACGTGGGCGATTTGAAGAGTTGTCTTCATAATTTCACCGTTGACACCTTTACGAAGACCGATGGAGTGAGTTCGGAGTATACTGTACTTCCTTTATGTTCATAGAAAAAAATGAAATTATCTTTGGTCTTTTCCGTACCTACTGTCTTTATTACACACACACGTTTTGCTATATATTCGGCTATTTTAGCCGTTAGTCTGCCGTTAGTGTTCAGTTATTGTATCTCTACTTCCCTTTCACACTTCCCTTTCAGTTTATTTCGGTTATATTGCATTTTATTAAACTGACCAGTAACAGAAAAATTGTCCTTTTGTCTTCAGATTCACACTGCTACTTGGTTGATCGTCCGCGACAATCTGTTTCTGAATGATTCATTGGGAGAGTTGGCTAAGAAACGACCGCCGATACCGATAATTATCGGTACCGTACAGGATGAGGACGCCGATTATGGTATGATATCACATTTTGATGTACTGTAGAATATTACCGTAGATTTTTTTAGTTAAGCTACGGTAGATACTGAGAGCAGGAGTGGGAAAAAAGCAGGAGAAAAATCTTTGGGTGTATGCATCTGCAACGGTATATTAAAGCTGCATAACAACCGGTTTTTGAAACGTATGATGGACGCTCGAAAAAGCTCTATTGCCATGTTGTATGCAAACAACAACAACTGCGCGTTTTTTGAGTCTAATTATATCAATTTGCATGCAGCATATGAGAATGCATTTGCGCACCATACGTTTTCCGGTCGTTATATTGCTTCAAGAGGCTGGGCTTATTAGGTATAACTGGAAAAATAAACATTTGCAAACTAAACATTTTTGCAGCCTTCAAAATGGTTGCCGATGCTTCATCTAACAACAGTACAGAAGGAGACGTGTTCAATCATTGGCTGGTTGATTTTGCCAAGAAGAATAAACTCAACTCGTCCACCACCAATCAGGTACAGTTTAAAGCGGTTTGTCAGCCGGTTTGTGAAAGTGTGTTGGAAAACTGCATTCCCATGGATTATGTGCAAATCGTAGTCACATCTGTTCTCCAATGCAAACTGTATTTGCCGCTTCATTCGTCGCAAATAAGAGCTGAATGGGAATATAATCAAGAGTGGGGGTACACTGTTTTACACATACATTACATCTGGAGCCGTTGTATTCTTTAAAAATAGCAAACAAACGGTCTCTGTGTATAGGATAATCTTCGCGAATATTCCCAATTTTTTTCCATGGTTATTTATTTTCTTGGTTGGGTGTACAATGCTTTCACAATGGGATGAGTGCGAGTTTGGTGCGGGCGCGCTCAAGTTGGGGACAAGATTCGTATGTTGTTTACACGCTGTTGTCAACTGGTTTCCTCACTCTGATTACTAAGCTGTGTTCTGATGTATTGGCTCATTTTATTCGCTAGTGTAGTAATAATATTTATCACCGTTGAAAAAGCGCGCACACTATAACATAATCAGATTATCCAATTAAAACTAAAAATAAATAATAAATAAACTGCATGGTTGCAATTCCTTAAAAGCTCTTAAAAGCTATTGAATGATATTTTAACTGCAACTGCAATCCTTAGGTGTGGTCGGGTATCGAATTCACAAGTTACCACCGCACAGTTACATACAACCCGTGTTATAATAATAATAGTTTATTGATGTTATAATACTCATGGGAACTACTTGCAACTTATGCATTACTACTATACATTTACATTTCTAACTGAGGAAGATTTTAAATACGTACCAAAGGGATGTTAACCAAATAGAGGTACCTTCGGTACTCTACGAGTACGTACGAGGTGCACCTAGAGACGTTTGGGTGTGGTGCGCACCAGGGATGAACTCAAGTTGAGTGCGTCCGCACGTAGGGACCATTACTCCCTGGCAGTTGTAGAAAACAAGACTATTTTGAGGGGAAGAGGCAGACGTGAAGAGAAGTAGAGAAGCAGAGACGATAGGAAATATAGAGACATACGAAAGGATTAGAGAAACGAAAAGCTTTCTTACCAGAGGATTAGAGATCCAGAGTTTCGGATATACGTAACTTACAATTAGGGACAGTGTTAGAGAGAGAAAGAGAGAGAGGGAAAGGAGGAGGGAGAGCAGAATAATAATACTAAAAAAATGATCATTCAAGAACACTTCTAAAGCTGATGAGACAAATACGAGAATGCAAATACAAATGCGTGATTTTAGCTGGTCAAACAATTCATGGAGCAACTGAATCCATCTGTCCCTCAGTCAGATAAAAGGTAAAATGTAAAGGTGTGTATTAAATCATTTTATTTAAAGGTTAAAAACATCATCGCCAACAATTACAACGTGTCGACGGGAACTACTCGTCCTATGTACGATGTGAGTGACTTTGAATAACTTTATCCCTTTTTAGGACATGTTTATACTCATTGTCAGGGGAGTTTTCTCACACATATTGCTTTATGGGGTTTCCAAGTATCCGGACAAATTTAGCGTATTTTACGACTTCGCGAGACCCATGTATTAATTTATCATGTCAAATATTCAATTCAGGGAAAATACGGTAAATTTTTGCATACTTGGAAGGGAACGCACAGTTGTTTTTGGCATACATGGAAACCTCATTAAAAAGGACAACCCGGTATCAACATAAGCCCAAGCCTAAGCCTAAGCCTTTTCCTAATTGCTCGATTTCCTGTCCAAATTATGCCTAATAGTAGTTTTTTCAGGACCCCAATGGCGGCATGCAGACTACACCTTGTGAGTTATTTGTTATTTATCAGAATATTTTGTTTTATGTTCGCCGTAATCATAACCATGAAATATAATAGTACACCTTAGAATTTTTCATTCAATACATGATTAGCGGTATCCAACAGTGTCTAATTGTGTCCAGTGATAGTGATGTCCCTTGGTTTATCCAACCAGTTTCTGAAATATCGAATTATTATTCCAAATTTTCAGCGTACCAAACATCATCGTCTACACCGGTTAATTATATGAACGCTGGACGGATAGGTAGGGTGCCAATTTGTGATTATTACAAAGAAACATTAAAGTAATGAAGGATTCAATAGTGTCAGTTATTGTATTACAATCTTATTTCAGCTGAATTTGTATTTGGTTTACAATTTTTCGCAATCATAATTCCTCGCCTCTCCTTTTCACTCCTTTCTATTTTACGGATGTGCTCCTCCTACTACGGTAGTAAATTCAATAAAATGGTCCCGCCTTTACCCTACGCCAAAAGAGTGGCCTTTTGAAATTTTGGTTTTACAAAGCAAAAGCGAACACGAATAATTCCGTCATAAAGTGGTTAAAAATTGGGTTGGTGGCTTTTTGATACACTCAGTCCAGTGGAAAGAGGTGTATGGAAATAACTTTTGATTAATAAACATTAATCAATTTTCATTTTCAGTGGGTCATATCAGTTTTTCAAGGTTCTAATACTTTAATAACAATGGAGTGTTCAAAGAAGGGCCACTCTTGACTCGAAGGCTTGAATTACACTAGGCATATTTAGCGGGAGAATCACCCCACTATTTCCTATGTAATAATATTGCTAATAATAATTAGAAGCAACAACCAAACGTCAGAATTTTTGTTCTACTAAAGCATTGGGCAAAGGAGATTCCACCAATTGCGCCCAGTGATCGCCAAACGGGCGCCAGTATCGCGCCATCAGCAATTGCCACAAAAGGGTGTCTACAATTAGCTTACCTTGTGAAGATTTAGCACCTGCTCAAAACTGGCAGCAACAACAGAATGGTGGAGGTGTGCAGACAACCCCCGGCACCGGTATGACGACCTTCCAGACACCACCGGTTGCATTCAGAGACTCGAAGGCAAGCTTTAGCTTATTGTTAGCAAAGGAATTTACCAACTTTTACCAAATCTTACCGTTCACGTAGTATGTTCCTAAGTCAAATAAGTCTAAATTAATTGGACTACTATGTTTAGTAGCAAATTGTAAACAGACGCTGTTTTTCTACTGTCATGCAACATAATAGACCGATATTATAAAATGTAGCGTTACAATTTACAGTGTACATTTTATTGCACTTTTTGATTCTAAAACATTTCCGAATTTCAGGGTAATCTGAACGTCACTTCCGTCTACCACGCAACAAAAATGCTCACACAGGTATTCATTTTTAATATACGGCATCCAACAAAAAATACAGCTTACTGTAAGCAGTATTTGTGGGGCTTTTTTTATTTTGTCTCTATTTGCCCGAAAAAAAGAAGCGTTGGCGGTAAACCATTGATAGACATGTACGGTAATTTATGACATCTCTGTAGGTTTCCTCCGACGCCGGTACCGTATCTCAAACCGCCCAAGAAATAGATTCGTGGGTTCAAAACGGCAATCGATACGTGCATGTCTATCAGTTCACTCATGTGTCCAAAATTGGAACGCAGTCGGCGGATAATATGCTCAAACAATTGAAGGACTATACACGTTAGTTTGGGGATCACATAAAAAGTACTGAGCACGGGCAGCATAAATTAGTCGCAACCCGAAAGTACTTCCACTATCAGAGTGGCACTATCAGATTGTCGTACTTTATTTGAACGGTCATTAGTCAGTTATTAATGTCAAACCCTATGCAATGCCAAAAAACAGGCGGTTTCTTAGATCGAAATTTGAGCAAGAGCGCCGCAGCCGTCCGACCTTTTTACTGTAGTTTCCAAGGGCCGTGTGACCGTGACGGGAGACAGACATGTATGTAGTTAAATTGTCTCCTGACTATGGGTTAAGTAATGTCTAAATTACGTATTAAAACTGTCATTGCTTTAAGTTTACCTAACCTTTTCCTTATTATTTCCTTATTTTCAGCTGTTGCCAGAGGCCAGGACAAGGTATTTTTGTTCATGAACGAGGGACTCTGGACGGCCGGGAAACCCACCTCAGATGACAAGAAAATGGCCGACCAAATGGGACAGAGATGGGCGGATTTTGCGAAGAATGGGTAAGATATTGATTGATCCTAATCAACAATGTAGTGTAAGGTTTAAATTAAGCATAGTCTGACACTGTACACTCAATTTTTTAACACATGATCTTTTCTGAGAAGCTCAATCGGCCTAACCCCTGAAAATATGTAATAACATGTTAATTATTAACCTTATGTATGTACAGAAGCGTGCAAGGCTGGCAGCCCGTTCCTGTGCCGTCAACAAGCATGACAGGCCCAGCCACGACCACTATGAGTCCGCTGCCTTCCGTGGGTTATACTTATACAATTTAATTATGACTTGCCTTTTTTATTCCCATGCAATTGACATACTTTCTAACTTTTATCAGTAATTACGTAATTAGAGAAGAGCAACTATCGCAAAACATCGAACATTTGGTTCAAACCTAGAGTATAGTTTAGTGTTCTGTAATTTGGAATTTGCAATTCGCATTCCATTGGATCTTAGTGTTTGCAATTAGCATACTGTATTTCAGAGTTCGAATCCTATCAATTACTGTCAATTGACTGCACAACCGACTATGCAACAGGGTTACGCGAATGAGGCCAGACAAGTTTTCAACGATCAAGTCTACCCAATTGTACAACAGGTCGGTGAATTCAAAATAAAGATCTTTAGGCAGGCTCATCTTTAGGCAATTACCAATGACCTACCATAGTTACAGGTAATTAGTAATTGGAGAAGTGTGGTGCAGTAGTTGAGCATTTCGAAATTAGCATACTGTATTATGGTCCTACAAGCAATTAGTAATCAGTTAACAGTGATCACACGTTCTTGTCCTCTAGGCGCACCAGCAACGTCAATTTGATGCACCGCAGCAGAATCAGAATCCACTGACTCCGAGTGTGCATGTTCAATCGACCGGAGGAGCGACTGACTGGAGCATGTCTTTCAGTATGGACAATTTTAGCTTTGGAAAATAGGAAGAGATTGGAAATTATGAAGACATGATATGAATGAATACCCGACTGCCATATCATAATGAGTATTCACACTATTCACAGATATCCACAAGCTACTCGGCTAATTGTTCTTTGGAGTACATAATTTGTCGTTAAATTCCATATTAAGTAGCATTACAATTATTAGAGGAAATCGCATATTCTACACTCTTTTGCAGTTTTATGTATCTGGTCAGTGGTCATCCTTGCATGCTGAATATAGCCGAGTTCCCTAAGAAGCAAATACCTACGCAATTACTTTGAAAATCCGCTTTAAAGCGAAATACCGGCCGATTTTTGAAACACATCTAGTACACCAGTATTCCTATGCAGCTCATGCAAATGAACATAAATTAGAATAAAAAAATCGAGCTAAATTCGAGCAAATTAACATAAATGCGCAAGAATTACGTTGTCCACGATGCGTTTCAAAAACCGGCTGGTATTTTGCTTTAATTTTTTTTAACTTTCATCATTTTACTTTGTTTTAATTTCTGCATTGATACTCATAGAAGGCTAAAGTTTTATATAAGTTCACATATTGTGACGTCTTCACAGCTTTACTCTCTTTCAATTTTCTTTTTTTAATCTATCAGTCTCACGAGAACCATTACATTAAAATGTTTCTCTATCAGCTTCGGCGTGTGTCAGCTATACAAAATCAACCTGAAAATATGTAATCGTAAAACTCAACGATTTGGAGAAGTTTAGGAAAAATATTATGCCAAGAAGTATGTAGTATTGTACATATTATTACATGTTTTTTTACGTTTTTGCTTTACATTCCGTCAATAAAAACTGTTCGCAATTTGTGTTCCATGTGCTTCAGAAACGATCTTTTGGTTGATGCTAACCCACCTTGTGTTATCTACTTACGTACTTTTTATACCTTTTACTTTCATTCTTCTTACCTTTTCACCCGTTTTAAAATTACTGATTATTATATAGTGTAACTTCTGAAACTTTATACAAACTCTACGTAGTTCTGGCCAACCATGGTTCGCCTATAAGTTTAAATTCAATCAATAGAGAGTGTTTTTCCCCAATAATGTTATCCTACCGTCTTGATACAAATTGTGCCTGCGGCAGTGTACACTACAAACTATATTTTTGCGCGCCAAAACGACCACCCGCGGGTGTACTTTGTATCCAAATTGATTTTTTTTATTAATTTTCTTTTTTCTATATTACTTTAATTCATATTAATTAGTATGCATACTTTCTTTCATTCACAATTTAAAACTGTAGAAATATTACAGTTGAGCACCTTACCGTATCTTAGCCTACCGTAAACGTACCAAAACTTTCGCATAAATTTACAGAATTTAACGTTTTCTTGTTTTCGTATACCTACTCAGGAGAACCTTATCGAGGTCGTTGCACCGGCTCCTATCGAGGGGGCAAGTGCTTGCAACCCAAGGGCGATAGAGCTTGTGCATCGACCGCGTCAGTTTTGGCTGCGCGCCGACCCTGGTTTGAGGTAGGACGGAAGCCTCGATAAGCCTCGATAGAGCCTTGGCATCGACCGCGTCAGTTTTGAACCCAACCTAATTCTCTGCACTCTAGTATATACACACACTATTTCCGAGCACTTCTCTGCCTCATCCCTCATAAATTGCACACTATTTCCTTGACTTTCCTGTCTGATCTCTCTCAATATGCACACTATTTCCTTGCCTTCCAGTATCTAATCTCTCAAATAAAAATTTTATTACTTTTTATATGAATAAATAAGAATATCATACAAGGAAATAAACGCGGGTAAAGTCGACGAAGAATAATAATAAGATAGACGGGGATGCAACCTATACTTAGCCTATAAGGGATTTGCTAACATTACAAAATGACTACCCAAGGAACATAGACGATGGCAGAGCTGTCATATATTACATAAGATCTCATCGAAAGCTATCGAAAGCTACCGCACTGTAAAAAAATGGAGCAGAAATGTAATAAAAGGCTATTAAACAATTCACATGCAAAAATGTAAAACATATACTATATATTGTACGTAAAAACAGCTATAATACGAAAAGCTGATATGTCAACGCAAAAAATGCACTTATGGGAAACGGCATAAATATGAGTGTTCAGAGCGAAATACCGGCCGGTTTTTAAAACGCATCGTGGACACCAGCATTCTTATGCAGCTTATATGCAAACGAGTAAAAAATCGAGATTCGAGCAACTTAGCAACTTAGCATAAATATGTAAGAAGATAGATTGCTCACGATGAATTTCAAAAACCGGCCGGTATTTTGCTTTAAAGCTACGTTATTAACTCAGTCTACACTCTCCTTATTAGAAAACAATTGAGTACATTGGGGCGGGATCGAAGGAGCAAATTCACGTACGAGTACATTTTTTGAGTGTTTAGTTAGTACGCCTACGCACAGAAGACAGAGTTAATAACGTGGCCGTATAAGACAAAGATCCACTTCGACAATTGCGCATTGTGACAATGATGGCCCGGAACCAAGCCTTCTGCTACGTCTCCAGTTCCAGATGCGACAGAATCGATATTGTCTCCTCAGAATTCTTCAGAAAGCTGCAGTTGAGCGCGCCAGAAGTCCCAAATGCAGGCACATACCACGCTGATCGATGACGTGATGGGCAGACGGGCTGAAAACGCACTGTTCTATAGTTCTATTAAGGTACGAGGTACGAGGATACCTAAGAAAGTTTATGGCTATAAGCAATGGCTGAAACTTACAACTTCCTAGTTACAATAGTTGTTTTAGTTTAACGGTTCATATAGTCTAAAAATTAGCACTAGCACACGAGAATTAGCACATTAATAGTAAATCTATCTTGCTTAAAATGGGGTTTCCATCATCATCCGTACAATTTGAAATTGAGCCGTACGATTTTGAAGTAGATCCGCACTAGATTCAAAATCGCTGCAGGACCTTGTCATTCACATTTCATACACATGGACTCTAACATGGACAAGTATTTGCCATTTTCGCAAGTGTGAATCGCATACATGGAGATGGAAACCCCATAATAGAATCCCTACCGCGGTCGCCATATTTCTACTTTGTTAGAGCAGAAACTTGAACACACAGACTTCGCACAAGTTGCAAGGTGTGCAACTTGTGCTCACAATCAGCTCTGTTGTATGCATTGTGGTGGCTGTGGTGTCTGTATACATTTGCATAACACAATATAAAATCAACAGGCGCGCCTTACTTGAATCAATATAACAATGAGAATTGCCCTTGTCCAAAAGTTCAAAACAAATGTCCCAAAGCGATCCTAATCAGTAGCCACATACCTTTCCTATCCGACTGAGGCTTCTTTTGAGGACTCCTCTACTCTTTTTTCCAGACATCCGCTCTTTACCTCTTGGCTTCTGCTACGTTCTTGTGGTCTTCTGTCTCTGTCTCCACTCTCCTATGTCTCTGATCTTTCAACAACAGAAAGAAAGGAAACCCTGAACACAGTGTATTTATCAAAGGTCAAGCCACCTAGATGTTTTCATCTTCAATAAGCGAAATATGGACTGCGAAGTTGAACAGCTTAACTACAAACACAAATTTACTAGAAACATGTAAATAAATCAACAACCATAATTGACTGATGGAGAACTGTCACCTTACCATCGAATCGTCTCGCTCAATTTCATCCAAATCAATCAGCACGAGAACCACTTATATGAATATATGAATACTTTATTCAGTGTACACCGAAGTAAAGCGGAAGATAAAAAAAACGACAATAATAATATAACAACAACAACAAAACAAATAACAATGAGTAACAAAGCGCATATAACAAGCGACAAAAACTATGTACAACAAAGGAATGAAGGTACAAGTGAATAACTAAGGGTGAATGTTTCTATTTGCTACTTCATAAAGCTCGATTAGATCAAGCTCGTCAATGCGGGTTTTAAAAAATCAACGGAACTCGAAAAACAATACTATCAGGAAGTAGGTTCCACAAACGAGTGGCCCTATGCTTAAAAGAGAACAGAGACTGGGTAAGTTTAACAGAATCCTGAATAAGAGTTAAAGAGTTACCATTTCGACGTGGTCTGCGATTCACCTGAAACATGTTTGCCAAAACCGGATGTGCATTATAACATCGGACAATTTTGAAACATTCAATGAGATCGAACAAAATTCTACGATGATGGAGAGATTTGAGACCAAAAACAACAAGACGTTCAGAATAGGAAAACGAGCTATAATAGTCATTGTCAATTCTACGAAGCACACGTTTAGTAAAACGCCGCTGTACCTTTTCAATAGCGTTCCAGCGCAGTTCCAGCGCAGCGGGTTTCGTTTCCAAAATTGCTTTCCTGTCGTTTTTCTCCCTAGAGCTTCGACACTCTTCAAACTTCCCAGTCCTTGTCGATGAACGCTGAAAAATTAAACCAGATAGTCCAGGAACAAACAATTACACATCCAATCACCTAAACACTAGTCACCCAACTAACCTTCTCGGTGATTGTCCACGAATAGAAACGGTTCGTTGATTTTCCCAACATCACCTCCTCGCATCTTAAAGTGAGGAGCATTCTTTACAGGAGTATACATATTTAAAAGCAACACGGAAATAGAATCGAAAGAAATACAATACACCCCAGAGTTGCCTAAAAAAAGTTTTTTTAACGGACGCTCCGCGTTTACACTGCGTTGCGGTATTGAAGAAAGGCTTCGGTCGCGCCTTGTGCATCGACCTCGTAAAAAAATGCCTCTCCATCGACCGCGTCAGTAATTGACAAAAATGGAAAATTTTATGAAAATTGTGGGGTTTGTCCGCGACCCGTGCATCGACCTCGATGGACCGATTTTCGTGTCTTGCCGTGGCATCGACCTCGATGAGTTTCCCCTTAGTATTGTATAGGGTTTGAAACGTACCCTGCAGTTTCTTGATCCTTCTGTTAGCGGTTCCCTCGTTCAATTATGAAACGAACGCTCACACCCAAATTAGCGTGCGAAATTAAATTAGCATGCGAGCGCGGATATGCAAAAACATATGAAATGAAATTTTTATGCTAATGATTTTCAGTCGCTTACTTGTTTCGAAACTTAGTTATGTTTGTATTTTGCTCTTATTAGTTTAGACATAACACTTTATAATAAATGAATATTACAATCAATTACTACTCTGTTGAACCGCTTTCTGTTTTTTTTTGTAGCGCAGTGCCCAGTTTGTTCACGTATACGTATTCTACCTATTTTCACTTATGCATTTGAAATAAAGCATAACTGGGTTTAGAAATTGAAAACGGGAAATCTGAGCCACGTTGTTTTATCAGAGCTGGCCTACAAGATGTAAGGACTCTTTCAGCATAAGCTGTTGTTCATTTTATCGCGGCATTTATCTGTTTTGTATTAAATACGAGTACCGTGGATTCCATTTACAATATTAGATTACCGTGTAGTAATTTGCATTTTCAGCTGGCAAACCTGCATGAGTACCGACGTCACCGCGATGCCCCTGCCGCCCCTGCCAGACAAGCAGCAACGCATATACGAACTCAGAATTTCGGATCGGATTGCATTCAAGGACGCGGAGATAAAGTAAAGGTAGGGAATGTACTTGTTACATAATAACCTATAAGACCGACGGTTTGCTCACCTTCGTTCCTCCGCCGAAATTAGATAAATTTGCTGAGCTGACAGCCGGACCGCCACCGGATTGACACATTAAACAAGCGTAGTTCGGCGATACGATGAGAATTATATCAGAAACTTGCAATAAATAGAAATAAATTCGCGAACTGTCTCGATCTGCTTGTGAGGGACTTATTTAATACACCATAGTTTATTTACGTACAACTTCCGGAAATATTGCATAGTTCGATAGTTCTTATCAATTTATTTATTTATTTTGTTCTTTGATTCTTTCATAATGATTAACTTTCAGAAAAATTGGAGTCTGGCTGCAGAGCGAGAGATGTGGTAACACGGCGACGGATATCACTTGTTCAACACATGCGAGTGATTGGAAAGGCCAAGCAGTCCAGAGTACAGGCCAGTTTTTGTTTGAATAATGTTAGGTATACCTTCAATATGTTTTGCCTTTTTTTATTCTCTTTCTGTCGTGCTCTATGATTCTCGCTAGCTATATCTTTCTCAACATACACTATATTTCTCTCTCTCTCTAACTTCTCTCTTGCCGCAGTTATTTTTATTGTCCCTCTCTAATTTCTCTACTTGTTATCACTTTTGTCCCTAATTACTACCTGATACCTCTCTGGCCAGCTCAATTTATCCCTCTATTCTTGCACTCTCACTTCACTCTATCCCTCTCGTTCGAACGCGGATCTGCCGAGAATTGTCTTGCTCAATAATGCAAGTACTGGACCACTGGAAACGAAGAAGAACTGGCTCTGAATTGCCAATGTTAGGGTTTTTTTTATCTCAGGGTGTACCTAGCGTAGTATTAGCTGCCTTTGAAGTAGCTCCCATTTCCCATTCTTTATGTTTATTTATTTAGTGAACAAATATCCATAGATAAAGCAAATGTGTTCATGAAGAGTGGCTTTACTTTGCAGCACAATGCACAGCAAAGTAATGTCATTTGTTTGCGCGTGTGCAATTTTTGCTTCTCTTCTGTGGGCCACAACACACTTCGTAGCGCAGCGCGCTGTTTTGAAGGTGATGGCTGAAGGGCAGCAAAAATAGTCGCGGAGCGCTCTTAAAATATTAAATTTAACAAGTAACGTTAGAAAATTAAACTGACAATGAGACCATATTTACACAAAAAAAGAAGCTAAACAATTCAAATATATGCATAAGATAAGATTATTGTGATTTGTGATTGTGGAGTTTTTGAGAAAGAGTGGTGAGATTGAGATGATCAAAATAAATTATTAGATAGTTTGATAGTTATATAAGTGATGCTTGTATGAAGATCGGAAGATGACCGAGATTAATAGGAGGAGACTTAGAGAATCAGAATAAGATAATTGAGAAAGATAATGATGATAAATTAATCATTTATATATTCGAAGTGATTGTGATGATGAAAAGAGGATGACTGAGATTCAAAAAGTATTGATTGCCGATGATCAATGGGAAGTTGATAAAATAATGATTTAGCAGAGTGTTGGAGGATGATTGTGATGATGAAAAGAGAATGCCTCAGATAGTCATAAATAATGATACACCGAGAGAATGATGATGAAATAATGATTTTAGTGTTCGAACATTAATAATAGAAGTCGAGGATGATGAGGACTGAGATAGTCAGAAAGGATGACTGCCCAAAGAGAACGATGATAAAATAATGATTCAAGTCAGGTGTTCGAGGATGATTGTGATAATGATAAGAGAAGGGCTGATATAGTCAGATAGGATGATTGCCCAAGGGAATGCTGATTAAAATAGGATTGGTAACTATTATTAGATGATGATTGAGATGATGAGAAGAGGATGAGGATGACTGGGATAGTCACACAGCGTCCACAGCGATGAATGCGAAATATTATGAGGATGAAAAATACGATTTAAATACTCGAATATGATTGCGATGCTGAGAAGAGATAGGATGAGTGGCAATATTTAAAAAATAAAGTAATGATAATGATAGATTACAATATGGTTGGGTAAATTGGAAGAGGATGCCTCAGATGGTCAGAAAAAGATGACTGAGAAAAATTTAATGATGACAGCAAGATTGTCAAATATTATGTGATGATGTGATGTTTAGAAGAGGATGACTGAAGTAGTCAGAAAAGATGCTTCAGAAGTATAATGATGTAAACAAAGATGATTAAATATTATATGGCGATTGAGATGATGAGACGAGGATGATTGAGACATCAGTTTTCCAGGTTTTCCACAAGAGTCCAGTCCTTCGCTAATCAAAAAGTAAAACTGTAATCGAATGCTCTAGAGGTGCGCGAGCGCTATAGCTAATCTGAATTGACCGGGTGTCTCCGTGCGAACGATTTGGAGCGGTTAGAGTGCGCGCCCACTTATAGGGCATTCGATTACGGTTATACTTTTTGATTTTTGAAGGGCTAGACCCTTGGGAAAACTTGGAAAACTGAACTGTATGTGTTAGTAATATTAACGATGATCGAGAAAGATAAGAAGAGGCGAAGAGGATGAGTGAGATTGTCACAAAAGGATGGTTGACTAAGAGAATAATTAGAAAAATGATGATGAAATATTACAAGATGTGATGTTGTGCAGTTGTGCTAATTGGAAGAGGACGACTGCAGTTGGCGAAAAAAAGACTGAGAAAGATAATGAAGATGAAAAAGGTGGTTAAATGTAGTGATGATGCGAAGTTACGAAGAGGTTGACTGAGATGTTCACAAAAACATGATTGACGGAGAGAATGAGGACCAATGGTTATTAAACATTAGAAGATGATTGTCAGCAGAGGAAGACTGAAATAGTCGCAAAAGGATGTTTGAGAACGACCGTGAAGACAAGAAGTGTGATTAAATATTGTGATAATAAGACGAGGATGACTGCGATAGTCAAAAAAGGATGAGTGAGAAAGATAATGAAGACAAAAAGTGAACAAAGATGATTAAATATTTTATTCGACTATGAGTGTGAAGATGAGAAGAGGCTGACTGAGATGGTCGCAAAATATGAATAGATGATTGAGAAGATGAATTGTGATAAGATTTAAATAATATACGTTGATTAGAGGATTATGGAAAGAATGAGAAGAGTATGAGTGATATGAGTGATAAAGTCAGACATGAATAACTGATAAAGGCAAAGACGACGTGAAAAATGTAATAATTTATACAATTAACAATGAACAAATGAATACATACAACACACATATAAAAGCTTGGGGTGAGGAAGAATGAATGAGACTTTACACAATATAAACTAAAATGTATAGTTTCATTCATTCTATGGACATATTTGCTTTATCTATGGATACGTTTATCTGAGACGTTTGCCGGGTTTGCCGATTATTTGTACGTGAGTTACTATAATGTATATATCTATTGTAGTCTATCATAATGCCGTAGTGTAAAGAGTAAATATTGTGGGACGTGTGCTTAGCTTAATTGTGCAAAGTTCCTGTGCAAAGCAAAGTTGAGGTTGTCTTTGTTTTTTCTATAGAGAAACTTTGTACTAATGTAACATTATAAGTAATTGTTCTTGCATGTGACTACATCGTAGAAGTTACTGTTGTTTAGTGTAACCGCTTAGTGTAGACTGGTTTTGCGTTTGCATTGCCGTCCGACCTTTGATTGTGTGCGTGAATATGAAATGTAATGTATAGACTTTGTATATAATTATGCTTCCCACTTTTTTTTTGCTCGCCCCGACGCCCCTTTATTCGTTTGTATGTGTATACAACATTTACTCACTTAGAGAGTGTTTATACACATGTTGACATTTGTATATTAGGTTGTTGTATAGTTTCAATTTTTGTAGGTGTACTTTCTGATCACTCGATCATTAACAAATCCCCCCCCCCCCGATTTTGCTAGTTAACCGACGTATATGTTTTGAACCTCCGGGAAATTATTTGCTGTCAGACCTGGAGAGGAACGGTGTGCTTTGCTAACTGCACCATTTCCCTTCTCTGACATTTAGAGTGTGATTATCGTTTTGTATCGTTCTCCCACTGCCTTGTGGTCCTTAGATTGCCCCATTTATTAGAGTTTACTGTTGCAAACAAAAGTTTGTAAAATGTGCAAATGTATCCTAAAACTAAAAAGCATACTGTATAAGCGTGTGGCGCTAACGGTTGCTTTGCTGCTTGGTGTTCTACAACGGTTGTACCTATTGTACGTACTCCGTTGTAGTTCTTCAAGCGGGTGCTCGTGGCAAACATTAAAAAGGCAGTGAAATTATTGTTCAGTTTATTATGCAAAAAGCTTAGTTGTTAATGATGAGAAACGACTTTTCGCAATTCTAAGGATAAATAATATGTATTTCGATATAACAACAAAAATATTGAACTTACATGAAATAAATCAAATTCATAACGTATGACCTATGCGATCAATGCTGATCCTCATTGTGGTCAATTCCGCATTTGAGATAAGCGGTCATACCTTGAGAAGGTGAAAACTGAAAACTAATCAAATTCATAACATATGACCTATGCGATCAATGCTGATCCTCATTATGATTATGGTCAATCCGCATTTGAGATAAGCGGTCATACCTTGAGAAGGTGAAAGATGATCAAATTCATAACATATGACCTATGCGATCAATGCTGATCCTCATTATGGTCAATCCGCATTTGAGATAAGCGGTCATACCTTGAGAAGGTGAAAGATGATCAAATTCATAACATATGACCTATGCGATCAATGCTGATCCTCATTATGGTCAATCCGCATTTGAGATAAGCGGCATACCTTGAGAAGGTGAAAGATATCAAATTCATAACATATGACCTATGTGATCAATGCTGATCCTCATTATGGTCAATCCGCATTTGAGATAAGCGGTCATACCTTGAGAAGGTGAAAGATGATCAAATTCATAACATATGACCTATGCGATCAATGCTGATCCTCATTGTGGTCAATTCCGCATTTGAGATAAGCGGTCATACCTTGAGAAGGTGAAAGATGATCAAATTCATAACATATGACCTATGCGATCAATGCTGATCCTCATTATGGTCAATCCGCATTTGAGATAAGCGGTCATACCTTGAGAAGGTGAAAGATGATCAAATTCATAACATATGACCTATGCGATCAATGCTGATCCTCATTATGGTCAATCCGCATTTGAGATAAGCGGTCATACCTTGAGAAGGTGAAAGATGATCAAATTCATAACATGTGACCTATGCGATCAATGCTGATCCTCATTATGGTCAATCCGCATTTGAGATAAGCGGTCATGCCTTGAGAAGGTGAAAGATAATCAAATTCATAACATATTACCTATGCGATCAATGCTGATCCTCATTATGGTCAATCCGCATTTGAGATAAGCGGTCATACCTTGAGAAGGTGAAAGATAATCAAATTCATAACATATGACCTATGCGATCAATGCTGATCCTCATTATGGTCAATCCGCATTTGAGATAAGCGGTCATACCTTGAGAAGGTGAAAGATGAGCAAATTCATAACATTGACCTATGCGATCAATGCTGATCCTCATTGTGGTCAATTCCGCATTCGAGATAAGCGGTCATACCTTGAGAAGGTGAAAGATAATCAAATTCATAACATATGACCTATGCGATCAATGCTGATCCTCATTGTGGTCAATTCCGCATTCGAGATAAGCGGTCATACCTTGAGAAGGTGAAAGATAATCAAATTAATAACATGTGACCTATGCGATCAATGCTGATCCTCATTATGGTCAATCCGCATTTGAGATAAGCGGTCATACCTTGAGAAGGTGAAAGATGATCAAATTCATAACATATTACCTATGCGATCAATGCTGATCCTCATTATGGTCAATCCGCATTTGAGATAAGCGGTCATACCTTGAGAAGGTGAAAGATAATCAAATTCATAACATATGACCTATGCGATCAATGCTGATCCTCATTATGGTCAATCCGCATTTGAGATAAGCGGTCATAACTTGAGAAGGTGAAAGATGATCAAATTCATAACATTGACCTATGCGATCAATGCTGATCCTCATTGTGGTCAATTCCGCATTCGAGATAAGCGGTCATACCTTGAGAAGGTGAAAGATAATCAAATTCATAACATATGACCTATGCGATCAATGCTGATCCTCATTGTGGTCAATTCCGCATTCGAGATAAGCGGTCATACCTTGAGAAGGTGAAAGATAATCAAATTCATAACATATGACCTATGCGATCAATGCTGATCCTCATTATGGTCAATCCGCATTTGAGATAAGCGGTCATACCTTGAGAAGGTGAAAGATGATCAAATTCATAACATTGACCTATGCGATCAATGCTGATCCTCATTGTGGTCAATTCCGCATTCGAGATAAGCGGTCATACCTTGTGAAGGTGAAAGATAATCAAATTAATAACAAATGACCTATGCGATCAATGCTGATCCTCATTATGGTCAATTCCGCATTCGAGATAAGCGGTCATACCTTGAGAAGGTGAAAGATGATCAAATTAATAACAAATGACCTATGCGATCAATGCTGATCCTCATTATGGTCAATTCCGCATTCGAGATAAGCGGTCATACCTTGAGAAGGTGAAAGATAATCAAATTCATAACAAATGACCTATGCGATCAATGCTGATCCTCATTGTGGTCAATTCCGTATTCGAGATAAGCGGTCATACCTTGAGAAGGTGAAAGATGATCAAATTCATAACATATGACCTATGTGATCAATGCTGATCCTCATTATGGTCAATCCGCATTTGAGATAAGCGGTCATGCCTTGAGAAGGTGAAAGATAATCAAATTCATAACATATGACGTGCGCGATCAATGCTGATCCTGCTTACGGTCAATACCGCATTTGAGATAAGCGGCAATATCGAGAAGGTGAAAGATGATCAAATATATAACATATGTAATTATATTTATGATAAAACATCGAATGTTGAACACAGGATACTATACGGAGTTTCACAGTCTGTGTAGACCATGCTGCTAATCCCAGAGACTCGGTATCCCGGCTGTTTCTTGATCATATGTCTACCAAAAAAAAAAGAAGTTATTTCTCATACCAATAATATCTTTAAAAAATGTATTATTGGTATGAGATTATTGGTCTGAATGACGCGTACACGAAGTGCTGCTCACTCATTCTAGGCTGAGAAGATACGTTTGCATGTTTTATGAATTTTTCTAGGCAGTTCCGTGTTACGTTCTATATAACACACTGTAAACGTTTTGGTCCGATCCCTTTGACTCCATAAGTTTTCGCACATGTGGGCCTTATTGATGTGATGCACGCTCGGTGTAAAACGGTGATAACGATATTTCAAGCGTGTTTAGAGCTTGTTACCCCAACTAAGATAATATGTTTTGAACCGTTTATTCATGATACGTTTGCATTGCAATATTTATTTCCTTCACTGTAACTGTATTTCCTTGAATATTTCGCTTCGCATTCGAAAATATATGTAGAAGTATTCATGGTTTCACATAGTTATTATTTATATAATGATTAATATTTATATAATGAACATTTGTATGGTTTTGAAAGCTAATGGGAGCTATATGTGATCCTATTCGTTGTACTAACTGCTAATTGTGATAGCTCGTTCATAGTTTTGAAGATTTTCCGGTTTTTTTTTCTCAAATAGGGTAGTTTTTACTTGTAAATAAGTTAAGTATGCCAGCATTCACTAGATTTCCGTTTCGTAACTGAATATTCACGGACATTCCGTTGTTGAAATCGATTGATATTGAAAAAAAAAAAGAAAAAAAAAAGAAGAAAAAAAAAAAAAAAAAAGAAAAAAAAGAAAGAAAAAAATGAAAAAAAAAAAAAAAAAAAAAAAAAATGAAAAGAAAAAAAAAAGAAAAAAGAAGAGAAAAAAAAGTATAAGTACCGATGCTCGAGCGAGAGGGATAGGTGTTGGATTGAAATAAAGTGCTGGAGAGATTTCCGTTGCTTGTGTTACTACTTACTATTGTTTCATCTTTTTTATTGATTGATTCCTATGCAAACAGTGAAATTGATTCTCTCTTCCTCCGTTTTTGTCAACTTCTTGCTTCAATGGGACGGGAGGAGGTTTGAACTATGTTTATTGCGAAGAGTGGTATATAAGAAGTGTTGAGTGGTATATAAGAGTGGTACATAAGAAGTGTTTAATATGTAAGAAATCACTTGTTTATTTTGTCAGATACCCGCTCAGCTGTTCGACATGCAGATCCAGCACAGCAACGAAGGAGAAGTAAAACGTCGATCTGCCATCTGCCTACTGCGCCAGTTCAATGGACGCAGGAGGCACTAATCCACTAATTTAGACGTCACATGGTTGGTTTATTCGCTCTTATTTTGTGTAGACTTATTTTGTGTAGACTTATTTTGTGTAGACTTATTTTGTGTAGACTTTATTTCTTTGGGGAATCGTACCATTTCGGTTGAGCTAATTGGCCTTGATGTGTCTGTGTGTGCCCCAGGATGACATATGTTAAAAAGCGGAGACCGCTCGAGTTACCGTAGCCACCTCCAAGTTACACCTTTTTTGGTGTAATTTACACATTTTTTGGTGTTTGCACACTTGTAGAATTGAACATTCGCGAACCAATTGTGACTACGGTACATCGCCCAGTGGTCTCTGGGGAGTCACAGTTTCTTAAATAACATTCTTTAGGCAAAAGACGTATTAGATTAGCGATTAGGGGTACGATGCTATGTCATTGGTGTATGTGTGGCACTTTGGTGCTTTGGTCCTTTGGTCCATATGTTTCAACATCATGTGCCATACCACTTTACAATATAATAGGTGACGAGCGGCTTCTGAAGAGCCGGTGGTCGACGACAGAGTGGTGGTCCGGAGCTCTGATAGAGTAGACTGGCGAGCAGCTGTTGTGGAGAAGGCGAAGGCTCTCACGTGGTAGACTTTAGGCCGTATTCACCACCCAATTCCCTCTGGGAAGTATTCTCTGGGAACAGCACATCGCATTCTAGTGTGAGAATCGCAGATAAAAATAGAGAATTTTCCGCCTCGGGGAATTGAGTAGTGAATACGGTGTGAATAATTCTCCTTCGTAGGATATAATCACTTCGTAGGATACAAATTCTATACGATTTCTTAGGTTCTTTCTGTTAATTGACATTGTTACCAAACATTGTTTTGCTTTCATTTTAGCTATGACATTATATCATGTGTTTATGCTGTAATGTTTGTCTTTCGCCGACGTAGATTCTATATGTGAACCGGAACTCGTACCGTGTGTTGTGTAATATCGCAATCAATCAGCTGCATATTTCCATAGCATATAATTTTAGGCCCCGCCTACTTCGATTAGTTCTTAAACCACATTTGAGTTTGATAAGGGGTTTTCACTTCGATTCCATTCAGCGATGATTTCTCCTTTCGTTTGATTCTTCTTTTCGACTGTTTAGTAAAGATGATTCTTATGCCTTTACTATGTCTTCAAATGGTGCACCTACCCAACTTAAGAATCCGTGCCCATTTTCTTCTTGCAATTCAACTGCATATTTGAAAGACCCGCGTGGCAGGTAGTCTATCCCCACTGAGCCTTCGTCGTTATTCTGCTATTGCTATTGGTCGACTAGTTACTGTTAGCAAACTCTTGATGTTGAAATCCTGCTCATTTACCTTTCGCACTGGTTTTTTTCCGCGAACTGTTGTCGTGTTTTCTACGGATGCTGCTGTGTTCATTTTCCAGAGGAGCCTCACATCATGAAATGGCCTCCATTTACGTTCGGACCTCTGTCGTCCCCTTGTCGGACTCTCTCTTCGGACCCATGTCGTCCCATCGCAGTCCTCGGTCGGACTCACCCTTCGGACCCTCTGTCGTCCCCTCGCAGTCCTCGGTCGGACTCATCCTTCGGACCCCTGTCGTCCCCTCATGGTCCTCGGTCGGACTCTCCCTTCGGACCCATGCCGTCCCCTTACAGTCCTCGGTTGGACTTACCCGTTCGTTGAAATTATTCATTTCCCTTTGAATTATTGTCCCAGCAGCAAGTAGAGCACAGTTTGTCAGTCCCAGTAATTTTCGTTCAATTACTGTAAGCCTTACACTCTCCCGAACCCCTTTCTTTTTGTCAGGGGGGAGTGTGAATAATTCTCCTTCGTAGGATATAATCACTTCGTAGGATACAAATTCTATACGATTTCTTAGGTTCTTTCTGTTAATTGACATTGTTACCAAACATTGTTTTGCTTTCATTTTAGCTATGACATTATATCATGTGTTTATGCTGTAATGTTTGTCTTTCGCCGACGTAGATTCTATATGTGAACCGGAACTCGTACCGTGTGTTGTGTAATATCGCCATCAATCAGCTGCATATTTCCATAGCATATAATTTTAGGCCCCGCCTACTTCGATTAGTTCTTAAACCACATTTGAGTTTGATAAGGGGTTTTCACTTCGATTCCATTCAGCGATGATTTCTCCTTTCGTTTGATTCTTCTTTTCGACTGTTTAGTAAAGATGATTCTTATGCCTTTACTATGTCTTCAAATACGGCATCAGAATTCAGTTTAGATCTTACAAGCGTGTAACCTAGCAAAATCCCTTGTGTACATAGAGGTGGTCGGTTTAGGTTATCATTAGTGGCCGAAACATGACCAGTTACTTTACCCTCATCTATACAGTACCCTCTGGAGGTGACCGCAGTTCGACATCCTTGGACAGTCTAGGTTTTGAGGTTCAGTACAGGAGTTGTCAGTTTCAAGACCACACAGGACTTCCCTGGCGAGGTAGCTTTACGTCAGGCCCTTAAGGTTGATGCACTTTAGACGGTTCTTTGTGGGTGAGCACGCGGGTAGAGGCATGCCTTTAAAAAATTCATCTGTAATATGAGGTTAGAGCTTAGCTTGGAGCTTCAGGAATACTTGTTGATGCGTGACCAGAACACATCGTCACGAGGCATGTATTTGTTTGACAGTTCACAAGGTGTCGAGCGTATATTTGACATTTGACACCGCAATAAGTGAGTAGCGTGTTGTTTATCGCAGTTGTCATCATGTGGTTTCAGGTTTTTCGTTTACTGATTATTTTTTTTTAGAAATTCTGGGCTCAGCACGTATCTAGAGCATTGCTTACACGATAGTTTTTGCTATCGAGAGTTTTTTCATGATAATTCGCAGCTCTCGATAGCCTTTTTTCCTTCATGAGCGCGAGGTGCCTCGCTCTCATGGGGGCGTGGCCTGTGGTGATAAGGAGAGGTCGCAGGTATCGCGAAAGCCGGCGCGCGGGTTCATGAGACTACAACTATCCCGCATGAGAGGAAGTTCGCGATACCTCTCGAGATATTGTAACTTTGTAAAGTCAAACAATGCTTTGTCGAGAAACAGTTTACTGAATTGTTTGGCGTAAGTTAACGTATTGAATGTAATAGGGCACTAAAGCTTTGTAAAAGATGTTTCGACTGCCATTTTGAATGGAAGCAAAAAATTTCCACGGAGCACATTTAACAGACGAGTATGTAAATTGAAAGGTCATATATGCACATCGCAAGAAACTCATATGCGATGGTGAAGCCTGCGTAATATTTCCATCCTAAGACGCGCCAATAAGCTCCATCGTTGCTTTCTTCTACGAAGTTCATTTCATTGCGCACATTTTCTGATCCAGTGTTTTCAAGACGCTTTTTCGCAGTAAAAATGAAACCACTAAATCAAATAAGGCACGCCACGTTTACAAGCCTGAAATTCTCTTTCGAATGATGTAAAAACCAGCCGCATACAAAAAAAAATCACGATTTCCGCTTATTTTTGGATATCATCAGCTCTCAAGAAATTATCCGAAATTACCCGACTCCAATAGCTGGCATCAAAGTACATATGGGGCACACCTGCTCGATATTCCACATGAAGTTGACTTATGCGCTATAATTGTGTCACTTTTGACCAAACTGATGGTCCGCGGCGTGGTGGTTCTGCCGGTTTTTTCTACGGCTGCTTATATAGGGTACTCACTCTCTGCGGCGCACGATGCGGGCTGGAGAGCAAAGAACGCACAGAAGTGCGTTCTTTGCTCTCCTAAAAGGCCGGGCACTCGCAAAAAATCTTGAAAAGGAGACAGAATAAAGTCCTAATCATAAAGAAAAGAAATGCTGTAATTAAATGGGAAGTGATTTTGGTTGTTGATTTGTAAAAACTGTTGGTTTGCGGTAACAATACACTGTTGGAACGAAATAAGTTGCAGGTTAACTTACAACTATTGGTTAGAGAACGGTTATTTGGTTTTGTTTTTATTTTATGCTTATTGTCTAACACAGTTTCTGTAACTGTTGCACGGATAGAAATTATGTACAAAATTTATATTTCAGTAAGTCAAATAATTTCAAAAAGTTATCGTGTAAGAAATAAAATTCGCCTCTCGAGACCCGCTGTAGTCTCATGAAACGTTTGCAACAACTCTCGCGACTTTCCAAGTATCGTGTGATGAGATGTGGCTTGTTCGCGATACTTTTCTAAAGTATCACCAAAAGCCCCGCCCACCTCTCATGAGAGGTCTCGCGGGTTCATGCGAACTATCATGAGAGTTTTTTGACGAGTTATCGCGATGACAATGCTCTACACGTATCCTTGATCGTGAGCAGAAGTCGTCTCACTGGCCGACATCACGGGCTGGGAGGACTCGGCTTCGGCGCCGCGTACTTCGATTGTCCATGTTTTGGTTTTTGGTAAGAGTTCACGACAAAAACGAAGCACAGAGCAAAAGAGATAAATTCACATGGATCAAGACAGAAGCAAAAGACAGAAGCTGGATTTGCTGGGTGTGTGTAGATGCGCCGACATTACGCTGTACTGGCCACGCCTTGTGACTGTGACCTGGATTTGTGACTTACCACTGCACCTACTACATATCACATCACGTGGCTGACCGACAATTTGTGTTATGCGCTACTTTCAGAAAAATGTCGCTGTGCATGTCGAGGCAGCCACCGAGAAAAACACCCATCCACTCAGCCTCGAGATTCTGGCCTGCTGGCGATGCACAAAACTTCTTTATGATTGATAAGACTACAGGTTGGAATTTATTTAGTGACCGCGTAAATGAAATAGCGAGCTATAAAATCAGTTGTTTATTACAGTAAGACCGGTTTTTCGTATTGATTATTGATTTAACAATGGCGGTTGAGTATAGTATTGTAATCCGAAGTTCAGTCCGAAGCTGTGTGGCGAGACTGATTCCCAACTAAAGATCTCGACAATACATCTGATCAAACCATGACTGCTGCACGATTGACGGTTTGCATGTTTCCGGCTTAAATGACTGCGTGCATGCCAAAGTTCAGCCATGGCCATGAAGCCATTATCAGGAAAAAAACTACTAAACACACCGTAATCAAGTTGTTGTCACGCATTGTGGTTTATTATAATACAGGTTTATTGTAGTACAGCAGAAAAAGTAGCAGTAGAACACTCAATGAACTATAGAAACCAGTTTGATATTGAATGATATCCGCATTGTTTGTTTCTTACAATTATGTGTTACAATTACGAAATAATTTCCTTTTTTTACAGGCTGTATTTTTACTTCTGGTTCTCTCGAAGTCTCGAAGTCTCGACCTCGAACGTGACCGTGACCTCGTAGTCTCGAAGTCTCGACCTCGACCGTGACCGTGAGACCGAGAAGGAGCACCGGCTCAACGTGCAGGACTACGACTCTGGCAATCAGGCACTCTGCAACAATGTGCTCGCTATTGTTAGGTTGGTCTCAACATATTCCCTTTTCTCTATCCCTTTTCTGAGTATTCCCGTTTCTGTATCTATCCTCTTATCGTTTGAATGAATAAACTAATCCGCTCCTGAACGACACTTATTTACGTCAAGTTCGTGAATGAGTTCTCGTAAGCCAGTGCAGACTTCCCAGTTGAGCAGTGCATTTTGACCGTGAAGAATTTCAAGCACGGAGCAGTTCATTGAGTATTACTTTCACTACCTTGTTGCTGATGTATCCAATGTTTCCTTGTCTTTTATCTAGTTGGAAGATACGAACGACAATCTAGCTGTCTTTTCTCAACCACTTCATCACATAACTGTGCCCACTCGAGTCACGGGAATGTTATGCAGGTAGGAGATTACTGTACACAAGAAAACGGAATAGTTACCCAGACCCAGAAAACAGTCTGTGAACGGCCAACAAAGGGTTTTCTAAGAAAACTATTTGATGACCGGTCACTGCCCATTTGCTGACCATGTGGTGACCATTGAGGTTGAGATGTTGAGAACGGTTTTTGGTGATGAACCAAATTTGTCACCAAATTACACCAAGAAACCGTCACCAAATGCGTTCGTCCTTTTCCTATGTACGTACAACATAGGGGCAGGATTTTTACGGTGTTCAATGTTCATAGCTGCAACAATTCAGTCGACCGTATGAGTACTATAGAATCGTACTGAATATTATATTAACTGAACTGTTGCAGCTACGATATGTAAGCGAAAGTAACTACGTTGGCACGGATACCACTGCATAAATTTCGTGCGTGAAACACATTGACGTGGTTTATACGGTCGCTTTTGTTGTGCTGATGAATATTATGAACCAGTGGTGAGTTATTGCTGTGTTTTATTTAAAAGACTGTGGGTTACAGTAATTAACTGGCTAATATATATTTAGGGTATTCATCGTCGATCCAGACAGAGGCAGAGTCATGACTGGCGAGCTGTACTACAAAGTCGCTGACGGACACTCGAGATTCTCCATTGACCACGTCGACGAAGGGCACATTAGCAGGAGTGAGATGCTGGGACATGATGAGGTAAGTACTAACAATGTGAAACTCTGATGGCTTGCGGCGTGAAGGCTGTACATCTTGCCGCACACATTGTCCAGTCCTCTACTGTCTTTCGCCAGTTTCTCACGAGTGCGTGGAACATCCTGTCGCGAAAGTCTGGCGAAGAAATGGCGACGTCGCCGATTATCCTATTGTGTGTTCGGCCTAAATCGTCGCATTTTCTTACAATCGTGCGAAGGGTGGCGCGACACCCATGCGCCGCGCCCACGCGCGGCGAAAGGTGGGTGCCACGTCCACCTTTCGCCGCGCGAATTTTCCCCTCCTTTTACCTCGCGAAGTTTTGCCACTAAGGTTTTTCCGCGCGTCATTAGTGCTTACCTCATGATTCCCAGCATTACACGATTATGCCCCTGCTCACGAAAATTTATGTTCTTTGCGATAGCGTCTATAGGCCTTATACCAGGTTCTTTAAATGGTATTTTTAAGGTAATCGTGACCATTGCTAGTTCTCTCCGATCTTCTCTGCGGCTCATTATAAGACACAAATATCAGAGAAAACTCAAACGGGGCGCATGTTCACACGATGAAGGTGGGTGTATTGTGTTAATTGCGCTAGTGAACTGATTTTCGAGTACAGTAAAACTCAATGGCCAGTGACAGTTGACGGCTGGACAATTGACAGCAGTTAGTTAAATTTCTTCATCTTAAAGGGATAGGTTCATCTCAAATCACCCCTCTTTTTATCGTTTTTATTAATAATAGCACAACTATCATTCACAATGAGAATTAAATCAATCACAGAACAATACGCCTCGCAGAAGAAGTTTCCTTTATTGGAAACAGGTGATCGGAAGCCAAAATCTAAACGCAAAAACCTAAACCAAAAAGGGCTAGGCTGCGCCTAGCCCCAATACCGTAGACAGATCGCGCGGGCTAATGGCAATTAGCCAAGTTACAAACTACACTCGGCCAAGTGCGATTAAATGATAATTCACCGTGGAAATAATGCCATTCCGAGTGTAGTTTGTAACTTGGCTAATTGCCATTAGCCCGCGCGATCTGTGTACGGTATTAGTTTTTGCGTTTAGATTTTGGCTTTCGATCACCTGTTTCCAATAAAGGAAGCTTCTTCTGCGAGGCCTATTGTTCTGTGCTTGACTTAATACTCATTGTGAATGATATTTGTGCTATTATTAATAAAAACAATAAAAAGAGGGGGTGATTTGAGGTGAACCTATCCCTTTAAATAGTTTGTGCAATTCAATGACCTCGTTGAATATTAAGTATGTTAGAAAATGATTACCATTAAAGCTTATATACAATATATATTTTGTTCAGGCATCCACCGCGAGAAGGTTGAAAAAACCAAGCTTCTGTTCGATGTACGTGTGTCGAAAATAGGCCGAGGATAACCATAATTTTAGAATTGAACTGAGGTATGACGGATGTGCATTGGGAGAATATTGATGATAATGATAATTTTGAGTGAGAGGATTACAAGTTGATTCCTTTTGTATCAGCGAGAGAGTACTGGTTTTGCTTGAGATCACCGTTCGCTGAGCACATCGTGGGTGTAAAGATAACTTGTTAGTAATCACTAATAAACTATCTGCATCACGAAAAATGTGATGATGCGCAGCAAAAAAAAGTTTGGTGCGCCTACTCTCGCCAGGCCAGGTTTTCGTACGTGCTTTGAGCTCCCTTTCGCGAAAACCTGGGAACGCTTTTTGATGGTTTTGCGTGAACTTTCGCATTTTCTTAACGCCTACCTTTCGCTGTACATCACCCAAGTTTCGTCATTCTGGTAAATGAATGTGACGTGTTTCGTATCTTCATGGTCTCATCTGCGGTACGGTTTCTGTGTTTCTAATATAATTTGTGTATTTCAGTGGCGTGTGATGGATGTGCTGGACAACCCGAACTGATGACCTGAGGTGAAGTAAAATCAGGTGCGCCTCCCTCTAGCTGAGCTCCTCGCCAATCTTCGCCAGTCTCTCGCCTAGTTCTCGCGAGTGCACTTAGCACCCGTAGGTGAAAATCTATATGGTGGTGCATTAATTTCCGCATTTTTCAATAATCCTTTCGCCGTGCGAAATTTACGGGCCAGGGCGCCTCCCACCTCGCGATTTTCATGAATGAACTTTCCGTTTGACTGTACAAGCGCCGCTTAGTACTAAAGCAATTAGGGCACTTTTGAGTTTATAGAAATCGAACCTAGATTATTGAAAGCAGAAGATGACGCTACAGTACCACTTGGGTTAACTAATTTCTTTTGATATACGCAGAAAAACTGTATTTATCCGTGGACAATCACCAAATGGGTTCTTCTGCTTCCTTTGTGATTGGGTTCAAATATAAATAACAGGAAGGCAACATACGACAATAATTGAATAGAGAATAGCAGAGGAATGAGAATGATGCATTATTTTTACGTGCTTTTGCGCAGGTATCCGGAGGAGTGAGTCTCTGCAAGTGGCTGACAACTGAGCGATCTCGAATTGTCTCCTGTGACGTAGAGTCCAAGACGAGAGCTTTGACCATGACAACCGCCAAGGTACTTGTCTTGTTTTATCTTTTTTTTTTACCAAAAGGGAATGGATTAAGGATATAACTGTCGAAGACTCGATTGGGTAAAAAAGAAAAAAACCAAGGGAAAAACAGCCATGATGAAATACGTATGGACAAGAAGCGGCGTGGCTCACTGCAATGTTACCCATACGACCAGAGTTCCAGTCCCGTTCAGTGTTAGATTTTTTCCTCCATTTTAATGTATTTGTGTGATTATTGTTTGTCTGAATAAAGTGGTATCTGTAAAAAGACCCTAGCGAACGTATGAGAGGAGAGGAGTTATGCCGTTAGAATAAATATTTTGCGATTTGTGTTTTGTGTTTATAGCGAATTAGCGGTCGGTCTCAACAAAAAAATACAAAAAGAGGAGGAGTAAACAACCGTGCGTTGACAGTTGACCACCGTTTTCAAACCGTGTGTTTTTGGAATTTTACTAGCCAAATTCAAAATATTTTGTCAACATTTCGTCATTTGGATGCTGCGGAGTGCGTTATAATTTGAAAAGGCCATCCCTCGATTTTTCCAGGGCCGTTCTAGTATTAAAATCGGCAAATCGCCTGAAGCGAATTTTCCCATACAAAATCGCAAAATATGGTTGTTTGAGAACATTTTTGTGCAAGATGCACTTATTTGTTTGTGTTTTTGTTTATACCTTTTTTCAAACTATTTTTGGTGAAAAAACCCCAAACCGGGTGGTATTTCGCTTTATAAAAAGAAGTTCGGATACATATGCAGCATAAAGCATAGAAGGATAGAACCTTATCTTTTTATGTAAAAAAAACATAAATAAAGTTAAAAATGAATAAAAATCATTCTCTTTCCAGGTTGTAATGGAGGTGATGGACATCAAGGAAGACTTTCCGATCTTCAAGCAGCAGACCTACCCCAGGGATATGTTTAGGAGAACAGTTTTCCAGGTTTTATATTTAAATTTTTAAAGCGATATGGCGCCCTCTTTTTAAAACGTATGTTGGACAACTGCATTGCCATACGTAGTATGCAAATGCATATAATTATAATAATAAATCAGGCAGTAACGCGCATTTATTTGCTTAAGTTACATGGGAACATAGCGTTCTGCATACATACGTTTCAATGACCGGATGTTATACCGTTTTAATGTACGATGTACGGCGTTCGTCGATACAAGTTTATTGCGTGATATACGGTGCACAGTACGATACCTGATATGTGTGATATACGGTTTAATACTGTACATGTAATGCCTGATATGCAGTATACCGTATATCATACGGTAGCGTTTTGTCTGCACGCATCCACCTAGAGCATTGCTTACACGATAGTTTTTGCTATCGAGAGTTTTTTCATGATAATTCGCAGCTCTCGATAGCCTTTTTTCCTTCATGAGCGCGAGGTGCCTCGCTCTCATGGGGGCGTGGCCTGTGGTGATAAGGAGAGGTCGCAGGTATCGCGAAAGCCGGCGCGCGGGTTCATGAGACTACAACTATCCCGCATGAGAGGAAGTTCGCGATACCTCTCGAGATATTGTAACTTTGTAAAGTCAAACAATGCTTTGTCGAGAAACAGTTTACTGAATTGTTTGGCGTAAGTTAACGTATTGAATGTAATAGGGCACTAAAGCTTTGTAAAAGATGTTTCGACTGCCATTTTGAATGGAAGCAAAAAATTTCCACGGAGCACATTTAACAGACGAGTATGTAAATTGAAAGGTCATATATGCACATCGCAAGAAACTCATATGCGATGGTGAAGCCTGCGTAATATTTCCATCCTAAGACGCGCCAATAAGCTCCATCGTTGCTTTCTTCTACGAAGTTCATTTCATTGCGCACATTTTCTGATCCAGTGTTTTCAAGACGCTTTTTCGCAGTAAAAATGAAACCACTAAATCAAATAAGGCACGCCACGTTTACAAGCCTGAAATTCTCTTTCGAATGATGTAAAAACCAGCCGCATACAAAAAAATCACGATTTCCGCTTATTTTTGGATATCATCAGCTCTCAAGAAATTATCCGAAATTACCCGACTCCAATAGCTGGCATCAAAGTACATATGGGGCACACCTGCTCGATATTCCACATGAAGTTGACTTATGCGCTATAATTGTGTCACTTTTGACCAAACTGATGGTCCGCGGCGTGGTGGTTCTGCCGGTTTTTTCTACGGCTGCTTATATAGGGTACTCACTCTCTGCGGCGCACGATGCGGGCTGGAGAGCAAAGAACGCACAGAAGTGCGTTCTTTGCTCTCCTAAAAGGCCGGGCACTCGCAAAAAATCTTGAAAAGGAGACAGAATAAAGTCCTAATCATAAAGAAAAGAAATGCTGTAATTAAATGGGAAGTGATTTTGGTTGTTGATTTGTAAAAACTGTTGGTTTGCGGTAACAATACACTGTTGGAACGAAATAAGTTGCAGGTTAACTTACAACTATTGGTTAGAGAACGGTTATTTGGTTTTGTTTTTTTTATTTTATGCTTATTGTCTAACACAGTTTCTGTAACTGTTGCACGGATAGAAATTATGTACAAAATTTATATTTCAGTAAGTCAAATAATTTCAAAAAGTTATCGTGTAAGAAATAAAATTCGCCTCTCGAGACCCGCTGTAGTCTCATGAAACGTTTGCAACAACTCTCGCGACTTTCCAAGTATCGTGTGATGAGATGTGGCTTGTTCGCGATACTTTTCTAAAGTATCACCAAAAGCCCCGCCCACCTCTCATGAGAGGTCTCGCGGGTTCATGCGAACTATCATGAGAGTTTTTTGACGAGTTATCGCGATGACAATGCTCTAATCCACCCCATCAGGCATGTGTAGTTTCACAGTTTAAAAAAGACACTTTTGGTTACCAGAATGCTATCTTGTAATAATAAATATAAGTGTGGCTCCCCATTTAGTCACAGCTAACCATAACTGCCCGTAGTATTTTGTGGTGTAGTATTCCACCGGTAGCCGTAGTATTTTCTCATGTTTACTTTTGAGATTAGTTATTTTTAAGACGAGCGTCCGTTCGGAAATGACCTCCATATTTGTTCCTGTCTATAAACCTTCAATGGAACTTTTATATCATCAATGAGTAAGTTTAACTAGGAAAAGTGTGACCAACCTGTAGACATTTGACGTCCTGTAGTACGAGTGTCTGATTGAGAATGGTACTAAAAATCCACGTTTTAAGAAAGTGCAGAGGTTGGGATGTTCGCGGATGTTTATTAAAGATGTCTGGTCAGTTAACGGGTCAGTTAGGTCAATAAAATATATTTCAGATCCATTGGAGCGTGTGTGGGACGCTGGACGCACTAAGAATCTAAGCGGAGGATTGGGGCGCGAGGGTGCATCCGGCATCGATATGGCGAACAGTGACCGTGGTGGCTCTGTAGGTGAGTAACGAGACTGTGGCCAATTGGGAGATCGTGTGTGTACAACAAAAACGACGCGGGTTCGATCCACACCATGGCTGTCGTGTTGGACTAGCTCCTCAACTGATCCAAATACTATAAAGACACTGACTAACCTAGTCAACTTGATTCAATTGATACCATGAATGTTTTCCATTGCCCTATTTGCTTGACCCCCTAACTAACCCCTCATCAGTGAACTATTCCCCATCCTATCCCCTTCTATAATGTCGTGATTTTCACCTCGGTGTGACCCGAAATACCCCTCCCCCCTCTGGATTCTATATGTTTGTATTGTTCTTCTTACCAGGTGTGAGGTGGGGGTGCGGGTTCAGCTTAATTCGCGTGCACTGCGCATCTTTTGTGTTCGTTTTAGGCAAGGGTGCGAGCGGGTGATTAAATCGGCCTGAGCCGGGCCAGCCCGTGGGCCTTATCCCATACGGGTACAAACACCCAGGGCGCAACGCGAAATCAGCGCCGGGTAAGAAACGCTGTGTGTGGATTTGAGGGTTGAAGAAAAGAGGTCACGTACTGGAGCGGGTTTCTGAAAGAAGAATAAATAAAAAAGTGAAATGTAAATAGAAACAGAATTTGAGTTCCGAAAAGGTTACTCATATGTGGAGGTAGTTAAATGTATTAGAATTTAGAATAGGCACAACAGGGTACCATAACAAAGATTCAAGCCAGCGGAAATAAATTATTCAGAAGTTTTTGTGGAAAACTACAAAAACCCGCTGTTGAGTATAAAAATGTTTTACTGAGTGAACCTCCTAATAAGTCCTAAGAGCAATGTTGGACACTCTGCATTAGAATACTCTTATTTCTATTAGATGGCCAATTTCTATGTACTCTATTACTCGTTGCACGCTTGCGCACTAATCATCGTATGTTCCAGATGTTATCATTTTGATAACTTTAATTTATTGGTGTCCTTTTTCAAAATTTCCCACCAAAATTTTTGCGCAGGCAAAAATCAAAGGGTTAATAGTCTCGATCGCTGATTAGTTGGTTATTGGCCGCACATAAAAAGGGTGGTTTTTTTTCTCGAAATCAACCCAAAAATAAGACATCATTGCTGATCTAACAAGTGGTCTCCACGTCATTTTATTACAGTTCAACTATTACGGACGGGAATGACATTGAGAGATTATTTATTGTATTACATTGCTATATATTTCGTTGCTGTCGTACAATCGACACTAATGTTCATCTACTATTATGAGTAAGAAACCACTGCGGTCAAGTCATGAACGCGTTAAGTTCAATTAGGTTAAGATCAGACCCATGACCATGACTGAAAGAAGAGAATGGGAAGTTCTTTATAAGAATTATGAAATGCAGTAAAGTTTGTTGGTTAACATTGTTTTCCTAACTTTTTTTTCAAAACAAATCAAACATAGATCAGGTTGAAAACAAGTGCAAGTCAATGCTGAATCGAGTTGTTACCTTGGTTAGCAATATGCATATAGTGAAATATAGTGAAAAACTAAAAGAAGAGAACGGGAATTTCTTTATAAGAATTATGTAACACAGCAAAGTTTGTTGGTTAACATAAGCCAATGCTGAATCGAGTTGTTACCTTGATTAGCAATATGCATGTAGTAACTTATGGGATTTAAGTCCTGGCATAAACCGCGGTTCACCCGTTCACCTTTGCTGTTCCAGTTTACTGTTAGCTGTGTAAATTGGGAATGTTTCAGCGGATATTTGTAGCAAGGTTTTTTTCTGTTTCATGCATTACATACATACGTGGCATTGTAAATAAAATAAATAAAGAAGTAAACAAAAAGCTTGCTAATGGTTAGGGGGGTTATATTTGGTGTTGTGCCCTTCTTTGTGATGAAAACAAACAAATTGGTTGTAGGAATAAAAGAGACAAAAGATGTTTGTTCAAAGTTCTGATCTTGTGATGATCCTGTTTAGGGCATAACACTTGCAGAGAGAGAGAGAGAGAGAGAAAGACAGGGAGAGAAAGAGAGAGGAAGAGAAAGAGAGGTGCAAATATAGAATATGTTCTTTCGCGTTGTTGTTGGATCAGTGTCCTTGAGTGTGTGAGAGCACAAACAATGAAACTTGAAGATGAACGGAGATTCGTCTAATTTCTGCCTTATTTGGATCTGATTGGAGAACATATGCAAGAGCACTCGAGACCAATATGGGGTTTATAGTTTGTAGTTGGAATATTTAGGTGATATGGGATTTCTTATATTAAAATATGTAGTTCAGAAACCCATGCACTTTGCAGCTAAGGAAACTAGAATCATTTTCTTCTATACTTATGCTAATGCCGTGCAGATGGGTAACTCCTGACTGAATTGCGCGCGCATAGCATACTAGATAGATAAGAGTACTAGAATACTAGATAGATACGCGACTAGATAAGAAAGCCTTGAAATCGTGATTAATAGTTTCATATTATCAGTTCATCATCTAAAAAATATTGACCGCGTTTGTATTCGTTTATAGTAAGATTTTTACTACAAGATTTTTACTACCGTACAAACTTGAAACTAGTAATAGATTCCCTTATCACTTATTAGATATTTAAAAGTGAGCGAAGAACCATAGTGAACTATAAGTTGTTTACCTTTAATAAGCGCTTATTTTTCGCAAGAAAGTGAAAAGAAGGATATCCCAACTACATACAGTATGCTTCCGTCGTTCGCAATCAGCCACATGGTGTTGATAGTTGATGGTGTTCCTTTGTACATAAGTCATCCGTCAAAAAGTGATTAATTGAGCCGTCCAAAATAGATAGACATGAGTTATCAATAGAGAAACAATCACAAAATTTGACCCGCCGTTCTCATATAGCAGTGATTTTCGTTTCACTAAAGGAGCAATTTTTAACCAGTCAATGATACATAGAGTTTTGATCAAATTGAACACGCATTTCCACACAGTTATCAATTTTTGTTGCACGAAGACATTACTTTTTTGAAATTTCAGTTCGTGAGACGATTGACTGTGACACCGACTTGTGACTGCAGTTTTATCAACAGGATGAGCACCGGAAATGGTAGGAATTAAAAGATTATGTAATTAGACACGTGGGTAATTAGATTGTTAGATAATTATATGATTAATTAGCTCGTTGTCAAGTACTGTATGATAATCATTTGGAACTCACTAGAAGTGATTATATAAAGTTTAATTAGAACAGCTACAGCATGCTGGAAAAGAGCACTAAGAGAACGAAATGAAGGGCTTATTCTTGCATATGAGAAATCAACTATAAACATGTGCTTGTCGTTTGTTCCTAATTTGGTAGATTATTCGCGAAATAGACGAGTCACTCACCATTCTAATTGCTCGTTGTGTAATTATTATCATTAGCATAAAGTTCAGACCAAATTATGGTACTCAAAAATCATCACATATGTGCCCGATGTCGAAATGTTTACTGCACGCTTACGTTAGTTTAGATATAGTTTAAAAGTGTTTTCGAGAATTTCGAGGCAAAATTGCCGACAAAAATCGACAATCACTAGGATTAGGTAATACTTGTTGGGTACTGTCCTTTTAAGAAGAAAATTGATGGGATATTGGGCATTGAAATTTAAAGCGGTAAAGCAGTTGGTTTTGAAAAGTATGCTAGACAGCCGAATTCCCATAACATAACATAACATAACATTTATTACGACAACAAAGTATCGCGCAAGTTTTGACAATATAAGGCCACTAACAGCGAATAAATGGATAACAATAAAAAAAACAGGTATGAAAATGCACTACAAAAACTAAAATAAGTGACATTTGTTTCAACAAATTTACAGGAATAAAGCAGCATTTTTCTCAATCATAAGGGAAGTTCTATGCAAAAAGGAATGTCTACGAACGTTTTAATTTTGTTAATTTTATAATTAAATGTTAATTAAAATTTTTCATAAGTTAATTTTGCTCAATGATGTGACTTACCGTATCTTGGAACTACACGGGAATATTTTTGATTTTTCATATTATATATGCAGATTTCGTGTAGAAATACGGTGGTATTGACAGAATCACACCGAATTTTTGGGATACTTGGAAACCCCATTATCTCCTAAGGAACCGCCAATTTGCACTCTCGGAGGGGCGATCATAAACTACTGTAGTTTGCCAAAGGCAAGACTGATTTATTCTATTCTATTCTATTTTATCCAAGACTGATTTATTCTATGCTTCAAATATAATAAGGAAGACGTGATTTAAATACAAATTATATGTGTTTATTTTTGACCTATTAGTCACTTTTTATAAAATAATGGGAAACACAATAGCAGAAAAAACGGACATATTCAACACTGCTGAACCTTGATCTCTGTGTCTCTATATTTTTCTTTGTCTCTCTAACTCTCTCCGTATACCAAGTCTATCTCAATTTGATCTCAACTACTGTTCTCTCTCATCTACCGTAGACCTTTCTCGCCATCTTTCTCAGTCCGGTCACTCATCGGCCAGCTCACTCTCTCGTTCGCTAAACAGTCTTAAAAGGTGAACGCCTTCGGTGTTGGGGAATCACTATATAAGGATGAGCAAGGGTAGGTGTAGGATGGTTTCCAAGGTGTTCAGTTCTCTTCTCTAGCGGTGTTCGCTAGCTTACCATTTGGTGGTGGTTACACCTTTCGGTAACTTGTGAGTGAACCCTTTGATCAGACTAACTTGCCAAAGTATATTTGCTTTACCTTTACCTATTCCTCAGTGGCATACTTCTTTCTACATAGAAGCCAGTGCTTAGGCTTAGGCTTGTTGAATGCATAGTTCCGTCACTTTCTTTCTACCTTCACAATCACAGTATTATACAGGTAGTGTAGTTGCAAAGCCGCTGCCATTCAAGTTTCATACCCATACATTGTATTCATACATTTTGAATCTCGTCCTTTTTCATTTTCAAATCGCCACCTAGTACTTTTGTAGGCATCTCAGCATCTCTTCCCTTGTTTTTTTTTGTAAGGAAAAATGTACTTTTTCGTTTTCAAGTTTTTTTCTCTAGTGTTTCTTATAGAATAACACTTGTTAATACCACTTAAAAGCATTATAAACTTCAGTCATTGACGTAAAATGTCTAGTAGAATTTCGTCAAAACACTTGAATTCACTTGAAGTTGGATGTTAAATGTATAGTATGATCTAATGTAAAGTGACATTTACAAAATTACACAAAGAACTTGTTTCTCTCGTTTACATTTTCAAATAATCAAATAAAGTCATTCATTTGTCAAATCAATCTCTTCTCTGATAATTCCTAACCGTAAGTGATTTGCTGTCAAATTCAATGCAGTCAGGTTTATTCATTTTATTCATTGTCAGTGATATGCCATCCATATGCATACAGTACGCATCCTCACTTTTTTAAATTTGATATTTCTTTACAGTAACCTTTCACTTATAATCACTCAATTTCGATCACTTTCTCCAATTTGTCTCTCCTTTACGTTGGTAAAATATGATACGGTCACCTAATCAGCATACTTAGCTTTGCATAGTTATGGTGAGATTATAATATCCTTTAATAATTATTTATTTATTCATTAAATGACACCGAGGTGTGCATCAAATATGATGAAGAGAAAGCAATGCACGTAGAACGAAACCATTTGTACTGTAGTCGATTAGCAATCTTATAAAAGAAAAATGGAAAGGTGTATCATACAAACTAGAGGTTTCTCATCAAGCCTTCAAACTATATTACTAACAATTTTGGTATAACCAATAAAAAGTGGAATATTATAATTTGTGTACCCGGATGGCGTGGTGAACTTATAGTAACCCGAATTATCATATGAATAAAGTAAGCTTTTCTACAACTTTCTTTATCACTCGTCTCCTCTTTTTTTTTGCTGAATTTCTTATTGCTTATTATCCATTCTGAAACAATCATTACATGATTTTGGAAACGGAGATTTTACCAAAGTATCTCCATGTTAGCGTTGTTTAAGTTGATGTGAGTGGACTTGTTTTTATAGAGAATCGAGAAAATCTCTACGCAAGGCTAATTTCTTTACCGATGTTACTGTTTATGTTCCAATAGAACCTAATCCTAATGCATTGAAAACACTTTTAATGCTAGTTGTATTTCTTGTATTTCTTGTGACAAAAAGAGGAAAACAAAAAGAAACATTTTAACATAAAAACAGGTTGTAAAGTTGATAAGATTAACATGTTACATTGTTAATGTTAACTTGTTTGTAACATATTAGATTAGGTGAGAACAACTGAATTAACTATGGTCGGGTTGAAATCTTTTTGTATTTTTTCCTAGTTGTCACAAGAATGAACTTTTTTGATCTCTCACTTTTAGTAGACACGAAACAGATTTCTTCACTTTGGTATCATGAAATCTTTGATTTCTACAGTATCTTTTTTAAACTTCGCTACCTGTAGCTAACGAATTGCACTTTGTACTCTATATGAGTGTTGAGTTTGACAATTGACATTTGACATAGCTCTTACATCTATGTGACTGACCCATTAAGAAGTTGTTCCAGAAGTAGCTAGTGGGTTTTAGCGTACGAACTAGTTTTGTTTGGGTAACATGCTTAGCACTCGGTTAGCAGCCTAGGACTGGTAAATAATGGATTTGTATGCTTACTTCTACGAGCGTATATGCTTTTGGGAAAGCTATGCAACTGATGTGCTAACTCTAAGCGTGAATCGATGTATAAAGTAACAATATGCGTTAGTTACTAAGCCATTGCCTCTTATAAAGCTTTATTCTTTATTCCTACCGCGCGGGAAAGATAAACATCCTGCTTACTTTTGTGAGTGTGTGTGTAAGTAAACAGTGAGCGTATCTGGGCAAAACAAAAGCTTCGCCTCAGATATTTCAAGTTTTACGTTTGAAATATCACTACGCTAGATTGGTTGTGTAATATAAAGTCTCAAAGCGCTATGTACCCCAGATGACTGAAACAATACCCTTGTTGTACGCACTCCGTCCTTGTATCATTTTACACCGTCGCTGTTTGACATCGATATGTGGTTCCTGGTCCCCGAGACTTGTATGTATGTACAGTAGAATATGGTACTCGTTCTACGGTACAATGGTACAATGGTCATTCGTAGTACCGTGTACCATGGTACCCTGACATGGCATACATTGTTCATTTTACCAAAATAATAACTATTGGTGCAAATTTCTATTGCATTATGTTACTGTAAGCTTAGCCCACTCTCTTTATATATTTACTATACATCATCACTTACCCGTAGCTGTGAGCCTATGATTTAGCAAGTTTTTCGTTCAATTTGATCTAAAAATATCCACACTTTGTATTTTTTCCTGTACTTTTTCTTGTCTTACAATAGAAGCGAATGGGTTTTAACATGTATATGACACTTGATCATCTAAGGACCACTTATAACTTGTAATTATACTAATTACACTTATAATTATACTATTTTCATTGCAGGGTATGTGGCCAGGCGTGCTGCTGCTCCTTCCCGCGGTTGGTGCGCTCATCCCCAGAGAACTTCTATTCGCCGATCCCAAGTACTCGGCCACATCACTCTCAAATGACGGGAGGTGAGTGCGGATTTTGCGCCAATTATGTGCGGGCGGCCTGGCGCACGTGCCGCTCTCCAAAAAATGTGTCACACGTGCGCCATGTGTTTGCTGCTCACCTTTTGCAGTCTTTTGTGCGTGCGGTGTTCCACAATTGAATAGCGCAGTCGGTAGAGCTGACTGGTATGTTGTAGGTCGAGGGTTTCATCCCCATCGTTGCTGATATTGAAGATTTCAGGTTTATTGCATACATCGCCCCTGATGAGAATGGAACGCGCAACGTGTTCACAAAGTGCGTAAACTGTCGCCACACGCGACAAGTCACATTTGAAAAGGAGAATAATGTACAGTGTGAGTTGGAACATTTTAGTAATTATAATAATTTGCAAAAAAAAATCGACACAAATGAGCTATTTAGGGATTAGGTTATTGGCAACAAATGATGTATGCTAGTAAGGAATAACTGTGATTGTGGATCAATATTTTGGTTGTTAATTAAAATGTAAGCGGTTCATGTGAATAATAGTCGAACCAGAGTTCAGAGCCATGGAAAACTTAATTATTGTTTATTTCAGCCTTGTAAAAAAAGATAAAGAAGATTAAAAAAAATGAAAAACTTAATTCCTATTTATTCCAGCATATCAATGGACAGGCGTCCCAGAAGTGATTCTCTACACATATGACAATCACGGAGATGAGAACACCATGATTTTCAAGAAGAATATTTCACAAGTGAGTTTTCTATTTTAAATTCAATGTAAAAAAAACATTAGAACACTTTTTCTTGTCATTACCTTTTACCGCTACGCCCCAATCATAAACTAACAATGAGAGCTTAGAGTAGATCTAACAATTAATAAAATGGTTAATAAATCAATTATATATTGATATATGTATATCGACTAAATTATGGTTATATATAGGCTGCCGACAAGGACGATATCGTGGTAGTGTCCAACCGTCCCGGCGTCAAGGGTCTCATCATCGCCAACAACAGAGAGGACACCAAGGTGTTGATCGGCATGAATGACGATATGCCTGCGTGAGTTTGTGCCCTTCTTGAAGGATTTTGCGTCAACTAAAAGTGCACCGACAAACGTAATGATACTGAACCAATTATGCTCACAATCGGTTATATACGGTAGCTATTAAAGCGAAATGCTAGCCCCTTTGGAAAATTTGCATATGATAAGCAAATCCTATGTATCCTATGCTAATTTTGTACGATTGCCGTGGACGATCGTACAAAATTAGCATAGGATACATAGGATTTGCTTATCATATGCAAATTTTCCAAAGGGGCTAGCATTTCGCTTTAAATAGAGAACAATTTTCAAATTTTGGTACATCAGCATATGGAAGTTTACGCTGGTGTACCTTATCTCAGATTTACGTGAGAAGCCCCCGTTCTCCTGCTAATCTGATAACTAGCAGAATATTGATTTTCTGTGCGCCCGACCTTTCAATCAATACTTTCTGTTTCAGATTCCACAATATCTATGACTTTGATCTGGTGACCAATCAGCTGACACTCAGACTCAAGAACACCCGTTTCCCGATGTTTGTGATCGATAACGATTTGGGTATCAGACTCGGAGCACAGCAGATGGAGGACGGGTCGCTTATGTACTACAAGTGAGTTGGAGTTGTTGTCCCATACCGCGCCGTCGCCGCGGGTACCAAAAGAGGGTAGGCCGCAGGGGCGCAGCACACAACTCGTTAGGTTGCGCGAAGTTGGCTCCCCACTGTTTCTTGATGTTTCATTAGTTGCATGTATATTGCACATGTGGTTCAGCGTAGATGATAATGGATGTAATTTTAATATTGTTGTTTTATTTTGCGATGATTGTGAATTGTCGACAATTGATTTAAGAAATAAATAATTAAAATTGACTTTAGGTTGAAGCCCACATCAGACGTCGCCGGGCAAGTGATCACCTGTGAGGAAGATCACTGGGAGCAGTACCTCCGCGTCGACCCTGATGACAAGGCTATCACACAGTGGGTTTAGAGTCTCACGTAGATCAGGCCATAGGTCAAGATCGTTAATGAACCATGTTTTAATTGAAACATTTGCATAGAAGAATTGTAAAGTACGATGTTAGGTGGGATTATAAGCTGTTGCGAATAAGCGCTAAGATTTTCTTGTCAAACTTTTCTATGTATCAATTCTTTTGCAAAACAGTCCAGGACAAAAATAAATAAAATGGAAAACAGTGGTGCAATATTCTCAAAAAAATATAACATGTTTATTCCTTCACTTTAGTCCAATCGGTTTCGACAAGGACAACCAATTGATGTACTGGATTGTGGGAGAGAATTCGGACCTCGGCAACTTGGTCGTCTTCGACTTCAACAAGCCTGAGGTCAAGGAGGTGAGCAAGCTAGTCTCGTTCTCAATATCCATCTCTCTTTCTCTAAGCTCTCTACGCTCTCTGTCTATCTGTCACCCTTCCTGTCTTCATCGTTAGCTACCTCAAGCGACTTGCTACTTTATATACAAAGTTTAACTGCAGGTTCTCTACACGGCTACCCGAGCCCAGGTCGGACAGATCATTATCCATCCCAATGACAAGACTCTCCTGGCTGTTACTGAGGTTTGTAGTCTGTAATTCTGAGTTTTCAAATTCTGGAGTTGGTGCTGTTTGTGGTTCGCTTTTTTTGGAGAACTATTATGTAAGTCTCAAAGGATAGTACGCTGGTAATTCAGTTGGACAAGCAGGTTACCGATTTTAACCTCTTTTCTATGTACACGTTTATAGCTTCAAAGGTAGAAAAATAGTAAAGTAAATGGACTCGTTGCCGTATTTCCCGTTCTTCCCTAGGGACTAAAGAATGTCCATCTCAGGTCTACCACCGTCCCGAGCTCTATGTGGCCAACGACACTGTGTTGGACGACCTGCAGTACCTCGTCAACCTCCGACCACACGGATCCCTGCAGATTATCTCGCTCAGCAAGGGTGGGTAGCCGATTCTATGTAATGCTAAGAACAAAACTACATGCCATTTTCTTAGTTAGGCTTGCAATTTGGACTTGCCATATTACATATAAGCCATACTCTATACGCGCTGTATATAGTTTAGTAAGGCTGTGCTTCGTGCCTATAAAGCAAGATTCCCTAAAATTTCCTGATAATGCATCGTGAAATTTCAGATATGAACACGTGGTTAGTAACGTATCAATCAGCCGAGAAGCCGTTTGAGGTCTTCGTTTACAGGTACGTATTATAAGAATAGAAATAGAAACTAAATTCTTTCTAAAGTAAATTAACCTGAAACAGCGCTACCTTTTCATAAAATGAAACTTGTTATTATTACTTGTTTTGTTGCTGCGGTGTTGCATAGAGATACTGCTGCTCATTTATCACAAACCAGACGGCTACGCCGCCTGAGGCGTCATTCGATATTTATCAAACGTCTGTAACGTAGACGAGAATGAAGACACACACCGTTTTTTACATGAGAATATTATACGTTGAGCTGCGGCACTCTTTTATACCCGAAGCGGAACAATTTAGTCGAATTACACTTCCGTAACGTGAGTACTGGCGCACACTACAGTTACTCTTTTATATAATAAGATATTCATAATCCTGATTTTAGACGTTGGTTGAAGACCGCCGAGTTCCTTTTCAACTCGATGCCCCAGCTGGAGGGATTCAAGCTGAACAAGATGGTCGGATTCGACTTCCTCACCAGGGACAACATGCAACTCCAGGCGTACCTCTCCCTCCCTCCCGATGTGAGTAGATCATTTTGGACTTTGTAGATCATTTTGGACTTTGTAGATCATTTTGGACTTTGTAGATCATTTTGGACTTTGTAGATCATTTTGGACTTTGTAGATCATTTTGGACTTTGTAGATCATTTTGGACTTTGTAGATCATTTTGGACTTTGTAGATCATTTTGGACTTTGTAGATCATTTTGGACTTTGTAGATCATTTTAGACTTTGTAGATCATTTTAGACTTTCTCGTCTTACCACTATTCTGCGACTAGCAACGTTGCTCTTTTCCTTTTGCAAATCATTTTATTTTTCGTAGAGTTTTCGTCTGTACAAAGTATCATTTTTCATTTCTGTTTAGGCTATTTGAAAGTTCAGAAGCGTATAAAAGCGCTTGACATTATTTAGGGTTTCAGGACAACAAAACTGCCCAGTTTTTTTTAACAAACACTCACATTTTCACGAACTTGAAGCTATTTTCGCGAACTTGAAGCGAAATAACGATAATTGTGCAGACAACACAATGATTTAGAAATATGTTTATTGGGCAATCATTTTCCAAATAATCTTTATTGTTATTTGAGGCCAAGCTCAAGGAACCGTCCGAGGTGTCCACAGCCGACAAGCGCCTTGCCGAGGCCGGCCTCATGCCCGTCAAGCCTCAGAAGGTCGTGCTCATGGTGCATGGAGGCCCCAAGATGAGAGATCATTATGGTTTCAATCCGGTCAATGCCTGGTTGACTAGCAGAGGATATGCGGTGCTTCAGGTACGGTAGTTAATATTGGTGCATCTTAAAGGAGAGAGAACAAGAGAGAGAGTGAAGTGAGAGAGAGGAGAGAGACAGAGAGAATAAATATAGGAGAGGGATAACTCGTGAGGAAAGTATATAATGCTTCCGTTTTATAGGTCAACTTCCGTGGTAGTGTTGGGTTCGGAAAGGCTCTCACTAATGCTGGCAATGGTGAATGGGGCAGGAAGATGCACTACGACCTCCTCGACGCTATCGACTTCGCCGTCGCCAAGGGCATCGCCGACAAGGACAGCATCGCTGTTATGGGTACGGTAGTTCACCTTATAGACCTACGATAGCCTAATCCGCAATCAGCCCTAATCCGCAATCAGCCCTAATCCGCAATCAGTAATTGCCATTTATGGATACGCTAGTTTAGGCTGATGTACCAACTTTCTGGCATACACGATACCAACCATAATTACCGTAATTGTATAAGAACAGAAGTACAGAATTACAGAAAGAAGTACATAATAAGAACGTAATTGTATAAGAACAGAAGGAAGACAGAAGTAGTAGGACACACGCCACTACTGTTTTCGTTTCTGGCACAGTATTTACTTGCAAAGATTACTGTATTTAGGAGGATCGTACGGTGGTTACGCCGCTCTGGTCGGTCTCACTTTCACACCGGACGTCTTCGCTTGCGGAGTTGACATCGTTGGCCCCTCGAACCTCCAGGGTCTTCTCGAAGCAGTCCCTCCCTACTGGATGCCCATGTACAATGAGCTGACCAAGGTCAGATACTTACTCTTGCATCTACTACGTATGGGACCACGTAGCATACCACTTTAAAGTTGAATTCCTTTCTTTTCAGATGCTGGGTGCCGACATGGACACTGCTCTGGGCCGCCAGTCCCTGCGTGCCCGCTCCCCTCTCTACTTCGCCGATCGGGTCAAGAAGCCACTGATAATTCTGCACGGAACCAACGATCCGAGAGTGAAGCAAGTCGAATCAGGTGAGTAGAATCTCCTTTCCAATCTTCTTAATCCTACCTATCTTAATCCTACAATAAAATCTTAATCCTGCAATAAAATGCGACTTAGTAAAAAATACCGTAATCGTCAGTTGCCTAGATCCTAGAGCAGGATTAGCCTGAGTACAGTACGTGCCTAGGGCAGGATTAGCAGTGGGCGACGTGATTACCTATTTTACTACTCCCTTTCCCTATTTCCTCCCTCTATATCTTCGTTTTCTTTCTTCTCTTTCTCCCTTTCTTTCCTTCTACTTGTCAGCTTCCTTCTATAAGGAAGCTGAAAATCTTCCCCAATAAATCCTTGTCTGCTTCAGACCAATTCGTCGAGGCTCTTCAGAAGAACAGCATCCCTGTCACCTATGTGGTTTACCCTGATGAGGGACACGGCTTCCACAAGCCTCATAACAGGTACGTGAGTAGTATTCGAGTTCGCAAGGGCCTCCCGGTATGTCCAGGACGAAACTGGGAGATCAGCCTCACATTGGGCACCAGGAGACCAGCCTCGCATTGGGCCAGTCTCCCGGGCGTCTCCAGGCGTCCAGGCACCGGGAGATCAGCCTCGCATTGGGCCACTCTCCCGGGCGTCCATGCACCGGGAGATCAGCCTCGCATTGGACCAGTCTCCCGGGTGCGTGAGTAGTATTCGAGTTCGCAAGGGGCTGGCCTCCCGGTATGTCCAGGACGAAACTGAAGGCTCTAGACCGGGTCTAGACCAATCTCCCAGGCGTCGTCGTCCAGGCACCAGGAGACCAGCCTCGCAATGGGCCAGTCTTCCAGGTGTCGTCGTCCAGACACCAGGAGAACAGCCTCGCAATGGGCCAGTCTTCCAGGTGTCGTCGTCCAGACACCAGGAGAACAGCCTCGCAATGGGCCAGTCTCCCAGGTGTCGTCGTCCAGACACCAGGAGAACAGCCTCGCAATGGGCCAGTCTCCCAGGCGTCGTCGTCCAGGCACCAGGAGACCAGCCTCGCAATGGGCCAGTCTCCCGAGCGTCAGGAGACCAGCCTCGCAATGGGCCAGTCTCCCAGGCGTCGTCGTCCAGGCACCAGGAGACCAGCCTCGCAATGGGCCAGTCTCCCAGGCGTCGTCGTCCAGGCACCAGGAGACCAGCCTCGCAATGGGCCAGTCTCCCAGGCGTCGTCGTCCAGGCACCAGGAGACCAGCCTCCCAATGGGCCAGTCTCCCAAGCGTCGTCGTCCAGGCACCAGAGACCAGCCTCGCAATGGGCCAGTCTCCCGAGCGTCGTCGTCCAGGCACCAGGAGACCAGCCTCGCAATGGGCCAGTCTCCCAAGCGTCGTCGTCCAGGCACCAGGAGACCAGCCTCGCAATGGGCCAGTCTCCCAGGCGTCGTCGTCCAGGCACCAGGAGACCAGCCTCGCAATGGGCCAGTCTCCCAGGCGTCGTCGTCCAGGCACCAGGAGACCAGCCTCGCAATGGGCCAGTCTCCCGAGCGTCGTCGTCCAGGCACCAGGAGACCAGCCTCGCAATGGGCCAGTCTCCCAGGCGTCGTCGTCCAGGCACCAGGAGACCAGCCTCGCAATGGGCCAGTCTCCCGGGCGACAGGTGCAGAGCATCGCTGGCGGTCGGTGGCCTAAAAAACTCATTTTAAAGACCAATCTTATCGAAAACTTTTATTTAGAAAAGCTCAGTACGGTTTGATCGAGAAGTTCCTACACGGCTGCCTGAACGGTCACTACGAAGCGTACAACCACGGCCAGTACAATTCGTCGGCTATTGTAAGCTTATCTTTTCTCTTTATTTATCGTTTGTGGATTGGTTGATTCGTAGCACGGAGATAAACTACAGTAGTGAAACGGAGTTTACCGATTGTTTTAGTATTTCATACCGACATAATTTCTATTTATCGATTTATATTTTAGATCAAGTCGGATGGATTCCCTACAGAAGAGCCCACGACCACCACTGAGAAGATCAAGCCCGCCCCACCTCTATTCTATAGACCGCTGAGGATACCGTATAACAGGAACATCTACAGGCCGATTCAACCTCAAGTAAGACTTATGTTAATATAGAATGCTGTATACTGAATTTGGAAATGTGTGCAAAGTGCAAACATTTACGCTACTAGATGGAATCGCGAATCGCCTATTGTAGGAGATCCTGTTAAAGTTAGGAATTCATTAACTACAATTATCTCTTTGCAGGCGCTCCCCGAGGTCCAAATTCAACCCAGACAGAGGCCTTTCTTCGGATAATTACTAGGATAATTACCAGAAAAAGGGCAATTTCTAGAATATGCAAATCAATAATTAACTATCCAATTTAAAAAAAAAACAATAATCTCTAGTACCCAAAAGCTTTACCACACTTTCGTGCAATCTATACTACATCATGCGTAGTACCGTACCTTTACCTCTAGTCCACTAATTAACTAACTAATTAGATTATTCTAATGAGCATTTAGTCCCTAGTTATCCGTTTGCAGCTCCGTAACGGAAAGTAACAATGCTATTTTGACCTTTTCTTTCTTATTTATTCTAATTAATTACGGTGTAGTTTTCAAGCATTTAATTTACTGTTTTATTGTTACACGGCTTTACATGTTTATTTACTTTTTTTTATAAATTACCAAGTAGTACTCATTAGCGCAGTATATATCGTAGACAGACTTAGGGTACAGTAAGTATGCAGAGAATGGCGCCAATTCAAATTCCAGCTGGAAGTCTACCGCTAGTTTATATGTACTATATATGAACTTCGTCGTAAGCACCATGTGCAGCAATTGGCTAATACGTTTATTATGATTATTATTTAATTGATTTAAATGTGTCTTTTCCTACGCAATGCCTTCCCTTGATATTGTATGTGATGTTCTCTTCGTTTAATAAAAATGTTACAGTATTACAATTAAAAAAAATAGTAAGGCAAAGTGGTGGGTGTCGCACCTTACTGGTAATGGATGGGAGCACGCCGTCGTCAATAGTTGTCTGTCAAGATGTTAGCGCAGTAGGCAGTAGAACAATAAGTAGAACGGCCGAAGTTCGATACCAGCTCGTCGAAACTAAAGGGCAATACGTATATGTGTTTACAATGTGGTCATTTTAATAATATAAAAATTCGTGTATGTTATGTGTATGAGGAGGGAAACAAATTGAGAGAAGCTAATTATAACATCATGGCAGAAACTAGAAACACACACGGGACGGGTGTCCGTCCTGTATACTAAAACACTAAGCTCAGATTTTCACACACACACACCCTTCAGGTTCACATAAAATTAAGTTTTAGACTAACCTGGAATTCCAAAGTCTCCCCTCCATGCAAGCACTCCGTGTCCAGTCTCCGTGTGCGCTTTTACGTAATGTGATGGGGATTCGGCTCTCCATCGTATCCAAGCAGTCGCCGTTTAATAGAGTAGGCACACATCGTCAGGTCCGGATCCTAAGTGACAAGTGTTTTTTTTTTAATTCAATACTTAATTAATAAGTTGGATAACAAAATATTTGCCTGGCGTGTTATTAATCAACTTGTACAAAACAAGCTTTTGCCAGTCCGAAGCAACAACGGAAAATTTCCCAGACGTTGTCCAGAATGGTTGTTACAAACATGCAAACCACAACAGAATAACAGGAAGCCAGTCAAGGTCAAGTAAGATAAACGCAAATAATGTGAGGTAAAATTAATCCAAATTAAGTCATGCCCTGACCATAAAAACAAGTAGGGCTCCACAACATAAAGGCTCCACAACGTTTATTGGTTGTTAACCAATAAACCGTTATTATAACATAAAATATACAACGAAACAACGACTGCGAATATATAAAATATTGAATAGGGACTAGGGACCAAACCCGCCTTTAGAAACAGTGCAAATTGATAAAATAATAATTTTATTGGCGATAAAAAGGACATTTTTTTAGTTAACCAACCAATATGGTGAACTTTTCGACGGTCTTCACCAAATGTTTTTGCACACGGAACCGTCGCCAAATGGGTTCACCCATTTCCTAAGTTACAATTAATTTTTTGATGATGACAATTGGGAGCTTCAACTTTCTGAGGATCCGTGCATCAGTGCGTTCCATCCATTCCACGGTGACAAGATCAAGGTTCAGGATAGTTTCTAAACAATAAATAACCGTGCCGCTATGAGCGTGCAATTATGCGAATGAGCGGGAAAATGCTGACATGACGTAACAGAAAAGTTTTTTTTTTAAATATAAACTGTGGCAACCTGTTGACGTCTGGCGACTGCATAGCGCAACGCAGTTGCTCAACGAGACACTTCCACCACCCGTTAACTCTGCATGCGCTAGTTTTTTTTTTATTATATCTTGCATTATTACATTTTTACTTCCTATTTATAAAAACAGTTAGAAATTACCCAATCATATATCAAAATGGATGATACCAAAAGTACAAGCATTCGCAGATTACTAGAACATGTACATGCATCCTTGCAAACGTCGTGTACGTAACTTAATGTAATGCGGTACAATGCGTATATTGAAAAACACATGCAAAAACAAGCAAAAAATTAAAAATCGAGTTTATTTTTATGAATAGTTTAGTAAGGTATGCTCATGTACAACAAAAAAAAGAAAGAAAAGACCGGAACCGACCAAAAGCGGACAAGAAACATAAGTGGAGAGTACTCGGTAATATGACATTCTAATTATTAAAGCGGTGTGACGCATGGTTTTGAAACTTTTCTTGGACAACTGCGCTTCCATGTTTTAAATGCAAATTTATGTGCCCTCTATGCATTACTGGGACAGAAATTTGCATATACGAGAATGCAGAATTTTCGAACCCAAGTGTCACAGCGCCTTAAACCAATTTCACATTTCGAGTTCTTGCAAATATAGTCCTTACCCTCCGAAAAAATCGACATTAACGAGCACTCATCCTTAGAGATCACATGCAAAAATCAATACTACAATTCAGGAATAGAAAATCGATAACGAATATTTCACTCCTATATAAGAACACTAGCAGAAGCAAAGAAAAAGAGCGGAGGGACGAAGATAAACGGAGTCACCAGAGCCAGAGGGAGAAACAAAAAACTCATCCAATAAGAATAGGGGTTACTGTAACCTAAATTATCACATTGGCGCAGAGCCAGATTATGAAAACGCCAACTACGGTAGATATGTTAATTAAACATTAAACCGGCAGATAAAACAAATCACAGAATATCGGAAAGAAATGAATATAACAAAATGCAAGGCGTATTTTGAACAGATACCCGACCTGATCGGAATACAACGTACAAACTGCAAGAAAGTAACAAGACCAGACTACCAAGGTTAGGCTACAAACTACAGTACAACCAACGAAGTTAAAGTCATTCAAGTAATATTAATTCAAGTAATATTAATCAAGTAATATTAAGTGACTGACGTAAGCTTACAGACATAAAGAATGCTTACGATGAGTCAAATAATGGATGCTAAAATCAACTCGATCCATGCAATAAAACGACGAAGCTCACGCACAAACATGATATTTAAAAGCAAAAACATTCAAAACAACATGCGCAAAGCTATAAGCAAATGGTTCCGTGCAAACTTCTCTATATTATTCAAAACATGCTTATCTACAAGATTAAGGTGTACGTGTACTCATCGATTACGGTAGTCTAATCTCTAATCACCATTAGTGGCCCGTCATGCTCCTCTATCCGAGCCTACCGTACACATCTTCCGCCTGAGACCCGGAAACCTGGACAACACGCTGATTGGCAAGGTTCCATCACGGTACGCTCCCTGAATAAACTGCTGTATATATTTTGCAGTAATACTTCAAGGTCGTGGTATATTTACCTTGCGTCACGCACGACCATAGCTATAGTGTTTTAACTAAATTAGTTTTTATTTTCAATACACGAATGTAGGCGCATACGAACTATGATAACAAAGAAAAAATCTTCACGTTCACTTGTCTTAAATAATTCCATTCCACCATTAATTTCCTTCTCATTGTTGGGAACAGGGAGCAGTGGGAAAACTTAGTGGGAGTGGGAACTTAGTGGGAAAAACGTCTAAACAACTCACGTTTTGCATCTTGTGCCACGCAAAAGTGCTAGGAATCCAGAGCATTCTCCGTCTTCAGTCTTGCGTTTTGCACAGAGTCCACTACACGGTTGCTCATTGCAGACCTGGGTTTCGAAGGGAACTCCGCTGAATTCAAGGGATACTGTAGGATGGAAGTACAACGGTACGATCAAACAGGATAAGGTGGTAAGTATAAACCATACATAATGCACTAGTGTCAGGGGCAACAGTTTAGCATGTCGAACTCAACCAACGTTCAACAGCTGATGAATTTTTAAGTAAAAGATACAGGTAAAGGTGTCAGTTCATGTACATTATTTATTCGTTAGGAGGGACAGGGCGGAGGTTTCTTCATGTCGATTACATAACATCTAGTAGGGAAAAAGAATGGTTAATAATCGTACGGGCATGCCATCCCAGAAGGGCAGGTGCGGGTTCGCATGCGGGTTCCACAGGCCCCACAAGAGGCAGTGCATGCACTCCACGGACCCCACGACGTCCATCGACCGGCTGGGGCGCGGGCACGAGCGCGGGCCTAAAAGCAATATTAAAGTGTAAAGAAAGCAAGGTAAAGATACAGGACACGTGGTTTGTGAATGTATTTTGGGCAACATATTAAATGCTAATTCTGTGTCTGCTAGGCGTATCCACCACAAAGTGGACCCCTACTTCCACAAATCCCGCGCCAGCCACTTGCAGTTACGAAATCTATCAAAATCACCCATGAGGTCGCTGCAATCTTGTGAGATAGTTGCACGTTTCTAAAGCTTGTTCCTAAAATTATCCTACCTGGAATCCCTTTCCTCCTCGGTAGAATGACCGGAATAGAACCAACATGTCCTCGGTGGCAGAGTGGATCACGGTTTGTGGTGTGCCGTAGCAACAGTACCTGACAACGACAAGATCGTAAATGGACTGAACAAGAGATACGGTAGTTCTGTTGAACCTACGTACCTAAGCTAATAGTTAAGCCTAACAATACATGAGTGTAAGCTTATGAATACGCCTAATCCGGAAGTCTGGCCACTAAATCACATAACGAAGGTGTTCGGTACATAGAAGTCCCTAGTCTTTAGTACATTCTTTGCCAGCAAAAGATAAACTACGCTGGACTTACCGTACTACAAGCTCATGCAAAAAAAATTCAATAGTTTACCTCATTCCAGTGTTGGCAAAGTCAGTGGTATTCCTAATCTCCACATAATCCATACAAAGCGAGTGACGGACCTGAAGGACAAAATTTGCATACATGTACACATAATCTTGAGGACAAATAATACACTAGGGGGTATATTCCGTTTGGTTAATCTTATCTTCTTCCCGCATTTCCTTTGAAAGGTGTTTGCTAGTGCCTACGGTAGTGTCCTTACAATTCAAAGGAACTACGGCCTACTGTACTGTAAGACGGGCACGTAGAATTTACGTCATCACTCGAAAGTTCCTACGTTTCAAGTATTTTTCTATAACTTCCTGTTATACTAATGAGATCAATTCGCTGAACGCATTCTCGAACGATCTGCGATGATAAACGGCGAGAGAGGGTCTCAGAGAGAAAGATAAAAAGATAAGACGGTTCAGGAGGATGTCAGAACACTAGAAGGGGAGAGACAGAGAGAGTGGAGATAGAGAGGAAGAGAGAGCAGCATGACAGATACTAAATCGCGCGTTCAAAACCGTGCCTTGTGCACGCGCATGGTGCGTGTCTTACTAAATGATAATGATTGCAAAATCTGTTCTCAATCTCTCAATGGAAAGCTAAAGGATAGAAAAACAGAAACTACAAAATATCACATGCCTAACACTTAAAATGCGTTTGTTATTGTTTACAGATAGCCATAAAAATGAGCTCAAAAGTCAGGAGGTCTATAGAAAACGAAAACACTATTAGTGTTCGCGACGGAAAAACTATGTGTCCCCAACCGTCGCCGCGCGCGCACACAATTATTTCGCCAAGCCTATTTCCAGTTTCACAAGTTTCAGCATATAAACACTAAAGCATAGTCGAATCCACATACCTTACAGTACATCTCGAATTCCCCGAAAAATTGATACTCGACGATATGGCCGGGTGGCGCTTGTAGAAGCCAGCTGCACTCTTGACCTGCAATTACTTGTATAATTATGCGAATATATAGAAAAATTATCGACCATTTGGCGACCGCTTATCGACCATTTGGCAACTACTTAGAGACCATTGGGTGGCCAGTTACCCGGTTTAAGGGAAAACAGGCCGCCTAATGGTCAATTCAACAAACAACAATCCAGTGGCAGTAACATATACAAATTTCAAACTCAAACACCAACCTTCTTTAAACTCTCTCGGATATCCTGGACTTGAAATACGTGCCCAGTCGTTGGTCGTCACTTGCACCTTAAGAAATTCAATAGTAAAATTTATATGACTTGACCGAGAGAGCGATACGGAGGGAAAAAGAGAAGCATGAAAGAAAGAAAGGAAGGGAACGGATTGAGGAGGTAAGAGGCGGAGAGGGGAGGTAAGAGAGAGTGAGACTACTTATATGAAGACTCTTACCTTTCCTCCACAAACGGCACCGTATCCAGGCATAACTTCCTCACAAAATTGTCCCTTGAAACCGTCCGGGCAACGGCATCGGTCACACCTAAACATGGACATAATTTAAACAGTAAGAGACTACGATCCAGTCTGTTCTGTAGGGACGAAAACGATCCAGCCCAGCGGCAATGTACACAAAATCCTGAGTATCAATATCGATTTGCTTGATGTTATCAATTTCTGTTTTTCAGTAATTTGGGCGGTTTATATTGCCTAAATTACTGTTCTTTTTCAATCAAATATATTATGCAAAGTAGTCACCGTACCGCTTTTTTACTAAAAAGTGGGAAAGGAAATCATCTTTTTCCTTATTGAATTTCTTTTGAAACTGCTTCTCTGCAAGAAAAGCATAAACAAGTACCATACCGTCTCGGATCGGTGTATCCTCCTCTCTGACACGGCAACCTTGTTCTGCACACATCGCTACAGTATATCTTGTTCATCAGTTGAATATCATTGAAAGACAGCTGATCCCTTTGTCCAATAGTCTTTTGATAATCAGAGACGAATGTGTTGATTGTGTAGAGATCGTCGAAACGGGAGAAAGCTTTACTCCTAAACATAAAATATTTAGTGTTAAATTTCCGACGCTCACTAAAAGCTTACTGAAACATGCATACTAGTCCAAGGAATAAGGATTTACATCGAGCAAATCACAAAAAAAAGATCCCATGTGGAACAGAAGTTGGAAACCAAAACACGTGTCAGATAGTTGCTATGCATGAGGGTGTAATACTACGGTAATCAATATATGTACCTGTAATGCATAATACTTCCGTAGTCATACGGTACTCCAGCATTGTCCACGTCGTCAGGTTCCTCCTTCAGGAACTGACCCTTGGAATCCTAAAAAAGGTTGATTCTTAGAAAAAACACCTACTTAAATCGACAACTACGGTTGTCTCGACTCTAACATCGTATTCAATTCTACCTCTAACAGCTGGTTGCAACAAAGGCAAATTTGCGTTACAGAGAGAACGAGGACCTAGTCAGCCGGCTTCTCGCATATATTGAAGCAGATACATGGTTGAGTTTCAAAGTTGGAAATACCATATGTGGGAATGGTTTCTCGAACCATGTGTCTTTCAGAGCAGAGTTGACACTGTCACACCGCAGTCTCCACACCGAGAGAGGAACGGCTAGAAAGGCAAGAAACGAATAACGAAAACACGAACCTTGTCAATATTCTCCCACAGAACCTTCACATACTGATCTCGATCAGGCCTGCTCTGCTCATGCCAAAAGCCGAGAGCATGTGCCACTTCGTGTGCGATCACACCCAACTGAAACGAAGTTCGTTTTTAAAGAGATATGGCACGCGGTTTGTGAAAAACATATTGAACAACTACGTGTTCATGTATTGTATGCAAATGCAAGGAAGGCCACAAAATAAACCACAATTTGCATAGAAATAGAATTAGAATTAGAAATTAATATCATGCACCAACCCGTATGCATTCTGGGGCAAGGGACACTAATTGCTCTTCGCCAATCGGGTGTCGGCCCACATTACTTGCGCAGCCATCAACGTCAGTGAACACAATTCTGAAAGTAATTATTAATTATTTTGAAAACTAAGAACAACCAAAAAGTTTCTCAAAACGCGGGTATTCTACGCGGGCACATTCAAGGCAATGTTTCGCAAATAATTCAATTTTTTTAGTTGCCACAAACCCTCCCGCGCCTCCCGGGAGTGCCATACCTGCGCCAGAGCCGACCCGCGACAAATCGACTATCAACAGAGCACCATAGATATATATTTTAGTGCAGCAGAGTCATGTTTGCCCTATTGAGGTGGCACGATCAGTGCATCTCAAACGCGTAATTATCAAATGTCATACTGTACCTATTTCCACTCCTCGCGTCATCATTGCGCACAAAATTCAAACAAGTGATGTTGTGCCAGTGTTCCAATGCTAATTCAATGATACGTTGTTCTCGGGCGGCTGCAAATATTTGATTAGAAATTAGAAATTTTAAACACACAAACTGCATAATTTTAAACACAAAATCAAGTGATAACTTTTACAATAAATGTAATTAATTTAAACACATGTAAAAATAGAAAAAGGGTAAGGTTAGAGGTTAGACCCAACAGAAGTAGAGACTTGAACATTGTGTGGGAAATCTTTGAAAATATATAAAAAAAAAACCTTACTATGTGATCCATCAAAATTGTACACAATCGGCTTCTTCGGATCCCATCGCCGTAGAGAAGAACCGATAAACTTTCTGAAAAACGAGCGAGCTACTCATTTCTTACTCGAAAACAGGATATGGTAAGCCGCGTAAGCCGTAAAGGTGATACAGTTCATGAATGTCCTATGTGCTGCAGACATAGCACGACTGTGACTAGTATTCGTGTTTAATTTATGATCAATTTTTGGATAGTTTTCACTTGTCCTTCACTAATTTCTTGTAGATGAGACGGATGTTAGCGAAAAGTCACAGAGTGTACCTCTGGTAACCTCAAGAGAAAGCAACCACCCTTGCAGAAATGAAAAACCCACCGCTTTGCCCTTCTCTTGCCACTTTGCAACGCTTTCTCATAGAGTTCCTTGGCCTGATCCGGGAAGAGAACGATGTCGCCTAAAAAGATAATATTGGTAATCAATAGTCAGTGGATTAATAATTTAATAAAAAGAGATAAAACTGCAATCAATAAGTAAACGCCTACTTGTGCAGCTACAGTAATACCTTCATTTTTAAATACAAGATCAAACTTTTTGATGTGAAAAACCAGAATCTACGGGAATTTTTTGACTCTGGTGTTGTAGATACAGCATACTGATTGAGCATTAGCAGAGATCTACCCTCCTATTATCAGCATATCAGAATTCTCACCTTCGAAGTAGTTGCTGTTCTCCTCCGGCGTGCTCACGTCGTCTTTGAGGCGACGGTCCCAAAAGTACGGGTCCTTAGAGTCAAGCTCATCCTAAAACAGGAAAGATTACTGTACTATAAATAACATTTAATGGTAAGAAACAATATTCCACAGCAGTATGGTACGTCCAGCCCTCCAGCTGTGGGTAGCTGGGTAGCTATAATCAATCTAATGACATATCTAATGTTTACAGATGAATGATGCTAAAGCGAAATACTGGCCGGTTTTTGAAACGCATCCTGGATAACTGAATTCTTACGTATTTACGCTAATTTGCTCGAATTTAGCTCTTTTTTATTCTAATTTAGGTTCATTTGCATAAGTTGCATGAGAGTGCTGGTGTACTCGATGTGTTTCAAAAACAGGCCAGTATTTCGCTTTAGCACTGATAAGCGGAAACGGAGCATACCTCCGCACTCCGCTTATAGTATGCATTGAATACCTAATACATTGTTACCCTATATCGGCACTTAGCTTCACCCACTCAAGTCCAAACTCCAAACATTCAAACACTGTTCCCGCAATTCCACAACCTTTTTCTACAAGAAATGTGATCAACGGTTTCGCAATTTTGTTTTTGTTATCAAAAAACGATGCGTTATTAATTGTCAACGGGGCGCAAAGCGCTCTAGGAAAACAAAGAAATTTGCTCCCTATTCTCCGCGCTGAAACAACTCGGTGTTGTTTTGCTAGCTGAGTGGACCGGTGACACGGTTCATTAATTAGCTCGAGCGCACTTTAAGAGGGAGGGAGAGGGAGACAGAGAGGCGGAGAGGGAGGGAGGGAGAGATGTAATTGCAAGTACGATACTGTAACTGCTTTAAAGCACAATACAGGGAAAAAGCTCTCTCTTCCTCTGGATTTCCCTCTCACATCACTCTTTTTCTCTCTGCCAAAGGGTGAAAACCATAAGATCAATTTGTAGTGATTGTGCTTAAAAGCAGTTACAGTATCGTGCTTGTAATTACTTTATTACTTATCTCTTTCTCTCTCTCTCTCCTCTCCCTCTCTCCCTCCCCCTTCCCTTTATAGAGAGACATAGAGAGAGAAGTGCAAATTAGCAAAATAACCCAAAAACTTTCATTCAAGAGAAAAACGTCACATTCATGAAAAAAAAATATATATTCACGCTCTTTATATCTCCTAAATTATGTTTTTTTCCTTATAAAGGGAAAAGTGTCAGAAGATGGACTCTGTTAATGAACTGCGAATTCGCACCGGAAAAGTAGGGCTGTGCGAATTCGCACAGCAAACTTTCCAAATTCGCACCGGCAACAAATCCGGTGCGAAATCGCAGACTCCTCCACATTCTGTGCGAATTCGCACCGGAAATCAGTATTTCGGTGCGAACTCGGCCGAAATCCGGTGCGAAAAAGTATTCATCCTACGCCCCGCCCCCCTCTGACAGCCACATTTGCTAATGTACGTGTCTGTACGCAATACAAAAGTATAATGTGCGACAGGTTCCTGTATTTTTGTGCGTTCACGATTTATTTTGGGTCCCGCCTACCCAACGCGCGTCATTTTTATATAGTAATTGTTGTTTCTTTACTTTTTTAGTATTACTTTTAGTTAATATACGTGTTTAGTGTTACGGTGTTATTCAAGGCGGCTTTCTGCTTGTAAATCTAGTTAGTGGTGTGTTTGTTTCTGGCTAAATTTTACAATAAATGTTCTTTTGTAATCTTAGGCCGTCAGTTGTTGTCATTTTCAGTGTCGGTCGCCGCGTCGTTTTTGTAGCGTTTATGTTCTCTATTCTATTTATTGTTATTAATTCTTCTACCTATTTTGTATATGTTAAAGAGATATTGATTTCATAGCACCGCAATTATCAATTATCATTTAGCATGAACAATCGGAGATTAAGCAGCAGAAATAAACTTACACTTCGGAGGAGATTATTGGCAAGTAAGCCGGCCTCATTAGAGGATGAAAGTGAAAGCGAAGAAGGTGAGGGTTGAAAATTGGTAAGTTAATAAGCGAGTTTTACTATTATGCCTGCCACCGCAGATCTACATTTGAAAATGATACACTACTGCAGATTTTAATTTAGTTTGTATTGGTTCAATGAATTACGTCAGTTGTTTAAGAAATGACGCAAGAAGTGAAGGGTTTTGATCGGGCAGGCGTGCACATGCCAAATGCGGATGAATACCATACGCAATTCGATGAATATCAATTTCCAGATGATATTGATGAACAACTCAATGTGGTAAGTCTATTTTTGATATCATTTAGTTTCCAACATGTATCCAATTTCCCCCCCCCCCTCTTATCCGTGTCATTTGGCAATAAGGGGACAAGGAGAACGGATACTGGACACTATGTTCTTTTATTATTATATATCCGTTTATAATCTGTTGGTATGGTTACCTTACTATTTTCAAAGTTATCGTTGTATGTTAGTTGGACGAATTTACATAGTCTGTATACTAAGCTTATAAAAAATTTATAGTCGCAACAACCGCACACAATTCAAGCCATACAAGGCAACTGTTCATTTGTGGAGGAACAAGTTTTCGACAGTCCAATAATGGAGGATATGGCGGCCCGTCAGAGAAGAACTTCTAATTTTTTTGCACAAGGTAAAATTGCGAATTCATTATATTTTAGTCGTTTTGTGGTTCGAATGTGTTGTGAATTGACTGTTTATTGCGGTTTTATTAACTAATTGTGGGTTTATTTGCCTCTGTGAAGTAATACTGATTTTCGTGTAAAAAGTAATTATTGTAGTGGATACAAAGAAGCCGGTCGGATAAAGAGCTAGAAGAACTATTTGAAATGTCAAGGCTTATCTATGGAATAAAAAGTCAACCTTGTTTTTCTGCGAACGATGTGAGAGCCACGCTTAAATTGATAAAATCGGTAAGTCCTAGAGATTCGAATTCTAATTTTATACTACGTTTAAATTTAGTTTGGGTGTTTGGGTACGCGATTGTCCGATTGTGGAGACTGGAGACCAAGTAATGAAAAGTCTACATCTACGAAATGCGTTTTCAGGTTCCAACCCAACTATAAAATATATCATTATTTACTTATTGATTTATTTTTGATGTTTTTAGGAACCATTCAAGGAGACCGTGGTTATTTGCAAGATCTGCGGGCATAGGCTGAGGAATCAAAATGATCTGTGCTCTAATGTAAGTTGTCCAAAAAACAAGTGAGCAGTAGTTCGTTAAATACGAAAATAATGTTTTTCTTGTTCTCACTCTAAGCTGTACATTGTTCATTAATGTAATTTTCGTTTTATTTGTGTAAATTTTCAATTTATTCTTGCTGTTTTCCAGGAGGCGTCTAAGGCTTTTAGGCGAGAAGTTTAAGTCACTTATTTTTCCAGACTATGTATAATTTTTTCACTATTTACGCTCAGTCAGCTCAGTGAGAATTCCAACTAATTTTTTCCTTCATCCGCTTTATCTTGTGCATAGTTTGTCGTTAGGTGGCATTTGTTTACTAAAGTGAAACTTGTCCACTTACCTTATTACGGTTTAGCGTACCCGTTTACCTTTTACGCACTCTTGTTTTTATTGTTTGTTGCCGTTAAACTCTTCCTTATTGTTATGATACTCCGCATGTACTTTTCGTCGTTAAATAACTTTAATGACTTTAAAATACAGTACATTTTGTTACTCGATTTTTGACTAAATTACGAGTTTACTAACCCTTGTGCCATAATTTTGTTGTTAAGTTACTCATTGTACAATAGTTGATTTGTTGTTCGTTTCCTTTTTTCTAATGAACAATAAAAATTTAAAACCTATTCTTTTTTTATTTCAGTGCGGTAAATTTTGTTTTGTTTTATATATGTCGCATGGTTTACCGTAGTCTGGAGGGATTTCTTGGATGTCTGCTCTCTCTCAGGTGAGAGAGCATTTTGCGAATTCGCACCGGAAAAACTGCGAATTCGCAGAGCCAAAAACCCAAAAAGAATTCTAAGAGAATTCTTTTTGGTTTTTTTCCGGTGCGAATTCGCAGTTTTTCCGGTGCGAATTCGCAGAACAACATCCTAGGAGGCAGAGATACAGAGAGAGAGAGAGAGAGAGAGAGAGAGAGAGATACAGGAGCTAGAGCCGAGAGAGAGAGAAAGAGAAGAGAGAGTAACCCCTCCCTAACAATCGAAATCCCCCGACGTATCATCTCCTATCAATAAACGGGGATGTATCTCTCAAGATTTCGGTCTACGAATTGGATAAGCACAGCCATTTAAAGACAGAAATCGTACATACAAAGGTTTCCATCCGAACTATCACAGGACACAGGACTCAGGATAAAATTGATGAAAAGGAGCAAGAAATCGATTTTATTATTAAATTAGTTTTAACAAACTGGAGGAACAGAACGGAAAGACACGATCCCCCCGCTATAGTATTTCAGGTAGTTACTTTGTTTCTGTATGAAAATAATGTCTTTATTTATTAAGACAAAAAATTGCATAGAGCAAAGGATTCAGCTATGGCGAGTAATCTATTACATTATGAAACAAGAAGTCAAATTAGCACAACATACACAGTTTTACTGCGACACATTTCTAATAAATTGTCCCGTTTTGAATGCTACGTAGCATATTTTCACGGTTATTCTGTAGTTTACTTAGTAGTTTTACAAAAAAAAAGAAGAAGAAGGAAGGAACATAGTGCTAATCTTTTAAATGGGTCCGTCTCCTTTCTGCACAGGGAAATAATGATTTTTTAGTACTTCTGATCCTTTAACTACCGTCATGGTAAAAGTAAAAGTCAGTCATCAAAGCAAGACATCTCAACTTATGTTTTCAACTCTTCTAATCAAACCGTCTATGTGAGACAACGACCAAAAAACTTCTCAAACCCCATAAACAAGTTAATGCGCTCCAAAGTAGCATCAGCCTATCAGCGATTAAGAATCAAACAGCATCAAAAGAGCAAAACAGCGAATTGGAAAAAAGCACAGACAAACAGGGTCAGACCGTAAAAGCACCGGACAAGACCCGCACCCGGGTTGATGAGTTATTGCCTGATTGCCTCGCAGTTTTAGAGAGAGATACGCAAGAAAGGCTATCAAAAAATTTCGTCTCTTACAAAACTTTTTTTTTGTTATTGAAATTAGAAACAACTAGAAAAAATGAGATTTGACACGAGATGTCAACTAATGAAAGGTTTGATAAAAAATAGAGAAATGGGAGCAAGCGGGGATAGCAAATTTCCTACAGTAGTTCAAATTAGCATATCATAATCATAGGCATAACTTCAGAATGCAATGAGTTCAACACATAAATTCGAGTGGAACATAAAACAAAACAAAACAATCAATACATCAAAGTGATAATTGAACAATTAAAAGAAAAATCGATAAATCAAGAGAAAACAATCGATATCTCACCTTAGCAGAGTGTGGATATCTAATGTCCTGTAATTGCTGCAGTTTCTTCATATAATACTGTACGGTCTGATGTTCTTCAGCTGTTAAACCCATTCTACTTCTTTTAGCATCCCACTCACGGGAGCCCTTTTGTTGACGACTGAAAAATATTATTATTTAAATTGTTTTTTATTATCGTTTTTATTATCGTTTTTTATTATCGTTTTTATTATCCTAACCTATCGAAGAATTGAACCGACTTTCTGAAGGCAAATTCAAAAAAAAATCTGTTGTAAGTAAACGTTCGAAAAGTCTAGCAGTAGTAAAAATAGCTTCCTATTGGAAAACTGGTCTTCTTCAACGGTTAGCACCGACAAACCATAATCTGCGAACAACCACGGCTGTCATAAATTTAAGTTGCATAAAACTACAGTAATCCAATTCTCGACTAGCAAAATACAGTAGTCCAAAAATGTTTTATAATCAAACAAACTACCGTATAACACTTACTTCTCTAATTCCTTGGATTCATAAATGGCAGCATCAATATCCTCCGGATAACCCTCTGGTGTACGTAATCGAAACTCATCGTTTGGTCTTACTGAAGGCAGTGGAGTATCTAAAATAATGCCGGTTTGTTCGTTTGTCTGTTCGAGCGTTCGACAGCCCACGCCTACGGTAGATAGTTGCGTACAGACTACAAAGTTAAGTGTGTAAGAGTGTAAGTCTCGCCTCAGAATCATATGCTAGTCATAGCTCAAATGCATTTACAACATGTGCACGTATGTCACAACAGATCGACCAGATAGAACACTTAGGAAAGTGGTTCTCAGTTATTTTCTACTTACACTTTCCTTTAGATTCCCAGCCCGGTTCCCATTGATTTCCCAATTTGGTTCAGATATAAAAATAAAATAAGCCCTGAATTACCTTCAATTTCCTCTGGTTCTGGATCAATAAGTAGATGACCTCGGGCGGAAATCGGCCGAGAAAATGATAGAATAAAGAGAAGAATAATATAAAAGAAAGGCAGTTGGGGAGACATTTCCCGTGGGGAGAAAGAATGGGGGATGATTAGGCAGGGGAAGAAACACTCACAGGCACACCGGGGAAAGAGCTCCCCCGAAAAGGGGAATGGGGAAAAGGTGCGAGAGACACGCCCCGCCCACTGGTATGAGACTGCAAGACTGCTCGAAGGCGGGAGCGCATGAGGATTATCCGAAGCAGCAAGATATAGAGGAGCTTGAGGAGGAGCAATTTACTGTACGGCAGGTGTAATGGTTACGGTCAGCGTCACTGCTAACTACTAACGTCGAGGGTTCAATTCCCGAGCGCGCCTATGGGTGCACACAGGGCTGGTCAACATTCCCGCACTAAATATTATTTGTAGAACCTGAACTGAGGCGCACCGTACTAATGCGCGCTACAGGTTCCCGTCCCTGAAGTACATTTCGATTTCGTGCCTTACTACTTTTGTGGTTGTCAACTGTCAACTATGCTATGCGAGATACCAGTACAACGTTGACAGACCCTTGCATACCAGTATGCAGCAACACTGGGAACGATTACCAGCATACAAGAACCAGGCCAACCAGGCACATACACCTATCGGAGAACACATTTTTTTGTATCTTTCAATACTTCCGCACATGTAACATGTATGCATATGGCATACCAGTAAAACTAGACCCCGTTCAGTTACACATAGAGAGAGGGAAGTGTAATTGGTTATTGTTATACAGACTACTACAATTGTTAACATACAAGGCAACTAACAATTAACAATACACATAACACAACTTACAACCTCGATAACTAACTATGCGTGTGGGTTGGGAACTTACGTATGGTTTTTAAAACTGCCAAGAGTAAACTTAAAAAAAAAACTACACATTCTGCAATTTGCCCTAAATTCGTGTCTATATGTCTTCTTGGAACCTTGCTCACGTATATCATTAATATCGTTTTGGATGTAGTTAAGGTAATAATAAGTATCATATCAGAATCATAGCCCTGTTCACTCCATGCTCCAGTTGTTTTGTCCGAGTTACTAACTATAGTTGGAGTTGACCACAGTCTCGCTCTATTTCCTGCTACCTTTCTCTCCATACATGTTTTTTTCGCAGTGCGTGAGGGACGAATAGACCTTTTTTGTATCTACTGTACTAGAGGGTCACTTTGAGTTCGTGGTGGTTTGAAAACTGAAGGACAGGCTACTTCAAATGGTGAAAGAGAGTTTTCGACCTGTGAAAATATTATTTTATGCCAAATTTCGATGGTATGGGGCCGGGTATGGTGGTTTCGTGGTTTGGAATTTGTGTTTGATAGTTTAGAAATGTCGGTTTTATCAATAAACCTTTATACCCGAAATAGTTGTGAGAGTTATCGCTACCGGCTATTCCTTGAAGTGTCAGTTTCAGAGTGCTCAGAGAGTTGACACACACACTGAACCGGCTGGAACCGAGCTGATCGTCTATGTATGGTTTACTTGTCATCAGCCTTAACCGCTACACCACTCCAACCCTTTATCCGATATTACTTACTCCTAGTGATTGATGTTCCTTTAATCAGCATTTCATTCCCTTTAATTCCCAGCTCATTGCCAAATCCCCCCCCCCCCCATCAAGCCTAAAATCAGAACCATAAAGCGTCCAATGGTTCAGTTCAATGTCTGTCGTAATCTTGTTATCAACCCCAATTCTCTCTTTTTCTTTGTTCAACGAGAAAAAAAAAGAGAGATCTTCACGTGTATGATATCTACATCAACCACCAACAATTGATTACCTTTTTCGAAAAAAAGTTAGAACCGCTAAGAGAACAGTGGTAGAAAGATAACATAGACAGGTGTGTAGATTGATCAAATTAGGAGAATCGAGAGAGAGAGAGAGAGATAGAGAGCGACATAGAGAGACAGAAAACAAGAAAGAGAAAGCTGCGTGAGACAGGGTGGCATGTAGATGAAGCACTACTAGTCGCCCGACGAATACATCAAAAGAGCGATTCAGGACAACCTTAGAGAAAGACAAAGAAAGAGATAATAGAAATAATAAAGCGCTGCTTGAAACCCAGAACAACAGAGACATCACTAGAACCTTACAGTACCAGAGACGCAGACATCAGACGAAACTATCATAAGAGTGAAATGAATGATTATATGATAACCTTCGAAAAGGCACTAATAACATCAACTCAACTGTATGACTTCTCTAGTGCTCTCCTCTTTCAACAAGATCTCTAACCAGTCTTTAAAGAACACATCATCGTTGAATGGTATATTTATAACAGTGATCAATCACTGATGTGCCTTTTTCTATGATAACGCTCGATTTAGGAAAGAGACAGGCTATTTTTAGACGAATCCGAACTGTTCTGTGACCGAATCCGAAGAAAACCCAACAAAGGTACAAAATACAAAAGTTGAGCGCAAAAATCACAATTAATAGGGTTCAAAGGGTTTTCTAAGGACTAAGGGAAGGAAACTACGACAAAAAATCACATTAATTAACAAAACGCTAACGAATTTTACAGGATATAAAGGATCTTTATCTTACAATTTCGTTTTTCAACAACCACGATTGACGTTTTAAAGTGAATTAAACTTCCTGTCCACCTACTGTGGTTTGCGAATTGTTGCTCATAAAGACTCACCTTTTGTTGTTCCTCTCTACCAGCTTGCTCCCAGCTTCCAGTCAATCCACGTTTCCTTTTACCTGTGAATAAAGTTTAATAAGAAGCTTCAATTATATAATCATCATGTCATTACCCCACCGGGCTCCAGCTATTCTTACCCCTTCACCTACCCCGTGTTTCGCTCATTCCACTCGTACATTGAACATACAAACAAACAGACAAACTCTGCCCTATTTGAGGGGATCCGGGTGGAAACACACGAACATCATATATATACCGTACGTGTATGCATATCCTAAGGACATGCTGAGTAAACACTAGACCCGGGGGGATCTCCCCGTGGTTACAATGTTCAAACACGTCACGGCTGTCATAGCTGCGCGCTGTCATAGCGCCACAGGGATCCCGCGAATGAATGGCCAACACCCCAACTTCCAATTACTTAACTAAATCTACATGACTATTAACTGCACCGCCCACCTACCATGTAAACGCACTAAAATACAAGCACCCATAAAATAACCAAAAGATGGTCAATCTTCGGCATGCGAATCAACTGTGAGTTGCAATGTACCATCAACAACTACATTCCCACGATAACGACTGTAGTAAATACAAAACCATTAGGCAATAGCCAAAGAACCCATCGCATCGCTGAAACAATTTATTGTACAGAAAGTCCCCACACACATAAAAAAAAAGCCTCAACTGAAGCACAAGCGAAAGGCATATAGTTTTGGGCAATAAATATCATAAAAACAGTGCAGATAAAGCAAATATGACATGCGGAATTATGCAGGTAAATAAGAATTTAAATACAAAATTGGTTCTTGAAACAATGTGCGTGTCATTCAAAACATGACCCAGTTTCCCATATTTAAAATTTAAAGTGGTCAGGCGCGTGTTTTGTGAAACACATGCTGGACAACTGCATCCTGCTCCGAAAGGGCATATAATTGAACTATTGAACACAATTTGCAAACAGTATTAGGGAATGCAGCTGCCCACAATATGTTTCAAAATCAGGTGCCATACCGCTTTAGCTTCAAGCTACTTTCGTTGAAGCGTTCATAGAATCACTAATTGACAAATACAAATTGAAGCTCTAAACATTGGGAGCATACGAATTAAATGGGCCAATAAATATTATGAAAAAAATCTATAATTTGTCTAATCCCGTGTTGTATCCTTAATCGAAGAAATCCACAATATACAAAAAAGTAGTTCCTATATAACAAGAACACTCACATATCCTCACGTCACAACGTACTGTATCTTATATACGACGATACAATTACAAGTATGTTTGAAACACTCGGAATTGAAAGAACAAGTATTGTACATACATTATTGACACACACTTATGCAAATACTACCAATTCAAGTACAGCTACCAGCTCCGAGTATCACAACCTCACTAGCAGACTAAGCGGATAACTTCTTACTACTTACATATATGTTTTTTCTTCAAAAAAATACACTTTCTAAAAGAAATAGGAATCTAAGCAGGAAAAGTGAAACTAGCCAAATGCTGAGTGAAAATAATTTTTCAGTGAATAATGTACAGTTAAAACAGTCAGTGATACAGTCACCTTTGTTTAGAACTAAAAGGTCAAGGTCCAAGACTATGTATGTGACTAGCAAATGCATAGGACAATAAAATGTACGGAAATAGATGATTAGATGATAGGATGGATGCACAATGTAATAAACGAGTCATTCGTCAGTTCCTACTAGACATTTGTATAAACAAGAAGATAAGGTAAGGAATAATTGAGCTTACTCAAAATGCATGGCAATTTCATATCCATTATTTAATTACTAACTACTAACTAACACGACGTGTGTGGTCCAAAAGCCCACGACACAAGTCAAAAATGTATAAACATATAGTCACCAAACACAGCACCAATAGGAAGAATGCAACTATAATACAAGAGAAAGAAGCCACCAAATATTTCTTTAACACCAGAATCCCAATCAATACATATCACTGACCTCATAGTCTTCCGTTTTCAGACACAGTAGGATCGGGTCAAACACAATCGAAATTCCATATTTCGCGCCAACCTCGGACTTTCAAAGTTACTACGGTAGACAGGGTGTCGCCTAGGATCAGAAGCAGTCGTCGAGAGTGGCCTTGGCCTCAGGTCTCCCATGCTGAACGCCCGGCGCCCGTCCTCGAGCAGGAGTAGCTCGGGTAGGAGTACAGCTTCTGAAAACAGTGGCTATAAACAACAGCAGACATCAAAAGCATACGAACCCTTCGGGTCGCATATAGACCCTCGTGAACCTCATAACTCAATTTTCACAATATTACAAAGCGTTCACTATAAAACCGAACAAATGCAACGTGGCATACATATTAGCAATTAGCAAGTGACCTACAGTACAAAAAAGACATGGGCGAAACGAGACGGGACAGTAACCAATCAGCACTAACATCTTATTAGACAAACAAAAAAAACCGGACCTAAGCGCAGAAGCAATACACATCTACTTTAGCAAATGATGAAATGATAGTTCCCCAGTTCTTTTACAAGTAAGTCAATAACTCTGGACAGTCTGGACAATAGCACAACCTGTTTGCGTTCCAGTCGATCTGGTTCGTAACAAATTAATCAATAACACACATAAACAACAAAGGAACGGACATGGACAAAAAAAAACAATCAATAGCTAAGGTCACACGAATACTCTCTGCTTTCGTGAGTCTGAGACTTGAGACAAACTATTTGTCAAAAAATTATGCTTTAGGCCGCGTGGACTATTAACTGTAGTGTGATGTTTCAAGTTATATAAAAATGCACTCTCTCTGCGTTGGTTCATCGATGTGCAGGTTTAGGTTCGCGCTTCAGTAAAACATATGCCAGGTGCGTGTACTTGTCCGTTGTATCTGCTCTCTGTTGTTAATTACCTTTACCTGCATGAAACTTTATTGTTTGCCATTTATTTATTAAATGTATTGTACTTGTACGTGATAAGTTGTCAACTCGCTTCGACAAACTCACATCAGGCATTTAGTGTTTTATCGCTATCAATTATCAAAAGAGTAACGAGTAAACTGAATTTATATGCCTCGCGCAGGAGAAGCGGAGGACATTACAAAACGTACAATAACTAACATAATGCTAAATAAATGGGTAAATACTCACAATTTATTCGTGCGGAAACCAGGCGCCAGTAATCCTGAACGAAGTCCGGCCTTCGGTTGTGGAAGTCGCTGGAAAAAACGGTTAATCATATATAGGTGAAAACTATTAATACGACTTTGAGTGATTCAAATTTCCCATGGTCGGGCCAGTAAGTACTGACTCAAGGTGAAGGTTTAGTCAAAAATGTTTTGTTGAATTCACACAACCGAATCAGGCCTCCATTGGGCATAATGTTAGAGGTTGATTCTTAAAAGGAACATCATCATAGATTTCTGTGGACCCCACTCACTTCGTCACTTAAAGACTCCACTCCAATTAATCGCCTCACTATTACTGTATTGTAAATCAACGTAATCGTAAAGCAATTTAGAAAACACAATCATTGTCAGGTAAACGGACAATCGGGAGTCAGGAGCTGATACAAAAAGGAACGGTAAGATGGCCTATGTCCCCATAGAATGGCACTTACCGAAACAGACTGTGCTCGCGGTTGAACGGCCAACATGTCCGCCGATTTACTCGAGGATATTTGTTGTGCGGTGGGAGCAGCGTTTCCTGAATTTACGAACGTAAGTCAACATTCTCTATCGATCGACGAGAATTACAATGCATCTGTGCAATATTTACATGTATAGGTAAAGTAGTTCAACTCTAGGCATATATATATATATATATATATATATATATATATACGCTCACCGCATTCATGACGTCTCTGTGGTACTACGAACTACTATCTTTAATCAATATCCCATGTCTTTTCATCAGCAATCTAAGTATCTAAGCCACAGTAACATCAACAGACTAGTTCAAATGTACACACGCCCCATCTCATCTGCAGCACTCGTCTCTGCTTACTTTCACTTCACTTGTGACTTACTCACTTACTCTTACTACCCTCTTGCTGCCAGCGCCAGCCAAAACTTGAAATTAGAAAAGTAGCATCGAAAATGGATATTAAAAACGCACTCGGCCTCCTGTGCTGGTCGTCTTGGTGCCAGGAATGTTTCCTCTCCCCCAACATCGCCTCACGACGTAACGCTGAATTAACGGTTATAAGGACAAATTACTCTTTTAGTCCAAATTAAGGAAAAGTCGATGCTGCGCACTACTGCGTACTTGTAAGTTATGTACCTTAAATGTCACTTAAACACAACGACACATAAACAACATTGAAAGACTCGGTAATAATAATAATAATAATAATAATAATAATAATAATCGCACCTTCCTCTTGCATCCTCGCCTTCTCCTGTAATTGATTGATATCAGCTTGCACGTGTTGTTGGGCAGACCGTGGTGTCCCTATAATAAACACATTGATTTCCATGTATTTTGATAACTTGCGATGCTGCACACTACAGCCGTGCGGCGTACTGTGATGCACGATGTCATCACGCAAAACGCTTCATTTGTATAATAATAATCGTCAAAGAAAGAACTTCTCGGACGCGGAGATTTACTTCCATATACGAATATATACATACTTTGTTTCTTTGATACAACGTACAACCACATAATTTTTCAAATGATTTTCAGTCCAACAACTAATTTCCATATCAAATTTTCAGTCAATTTCAGATACTGCTTAATACACAAAACAAAAAATATTAGAGTAAAGTTTTGCTATAGGTATATTTAGTCAAAACCAAAACCAACTCCTTGATTTTACCGAGCAAATGGGAGCAAAAATAAAAAAACTCACACTGTGCACCAGTAGATCTCGGAGTCAGCGAGGGATTCGATGTCTGAATTGAGATATGTCAAGTTTCAAGATGAAAAAATAAAGTGGAAGTGGACCAGGGCATAAAACTCGTCGGGAAAAACTCAAAACCACCATCGAAATATATGGAGTGCGAGTGTCTCCCAAAATTGTATATATATTTATGATATGTTTCTAATTTTCACCACACCTAATATTCTAATCGCGAGACGGTGGTATGGTTACGAGGATGGTGGTTTCATCGGTTAGTTCGTCAACTAGTTTACGCCATGAAGTGGACTTAACTTGTATGACATTTTACGACTCTAACAAACAAGTATAATGACAGTTTATAGACAATTTATAAACAAATATCTAATACGAAAAAATGCTCACGTGAAAGTTGGTAGGCGGTTCAGAAGCAAGTCGAGCCGTCATAACCTGACGATTCTCCCCTTGCCTTCGTGCACCCAAAGAAGGATGTGCTGATTGAGTCATCTAAAGAAATACATATAACACACATATATAGGTCATAGCGCAAAAGTAACTACAAATTCTCTATGGTTCCAGCTCATTCACAAATGAAGGAACTGCAGCTTCTAAGTCTGTCCAACCTACTCAAAAGCAAATTTATGGAAAAATGGCATAAAAACTATTCCAAAATAGGTACTAGGTTGGAGACCAACGAGCAGGAGAAGAGATTATTTACCACATAGGAAGGAACCATTAGCAACCAGGAAGCAAATAACCCGACAAATCTAAAGCATATGCTTAAAACCCACAGCTTCTATTCACTATGTAAAAAAACTACCAACCGGATCATTGTTGATATCTCGGGGCGTTGTATCCAGCACGACCCGCTTAGTTGGTTTCATAGATGATGCCTTCTCCTTGCTTTCCTCCTGTGCCAACCGCGTCCGCGGGCTCACCGAGCTCGCCCTGGAAGACCAGGATGAACAGAAAGGGAAGTGGAATAAAAATAAGTAATTATTAAATTATTAACTGGTGCGCGCACATCGATCCGGCCGTATGCTGTACTTATGATTAACTGTTGGCTCCTTCTAATTGCCTCGCTGCACCGATAAACCATTTGAAGTTACATTAAAAACTAAGCTTCGAAGTATCACTGTTGTTCAACTCTCAAGTAGTCTCAAACAGTGGAATCTTCCATCTGATTTTATATCTTACGACACCTACACCTACCAACCTATCAAATCTCAGACCGGCAGCCGGCAATCAGTCATACAATATTAACACGGCTTATCCAATAAATAAGAGTTGGTGAGCGTGGTGCGTACATATATGGTCGATGGTGCAATGAATAGGGGTATATTCAAAAAAATTAAAATACCCGCCGTTTTTTGCAACGCATCGTGAACAACGGTATTCTTACGTATTTATGCTAATTTGCTCGAATTTAGCTCGGTATTTCTTTTATTCAGATTTATGTTCATTTGCATAAGCTGCATAAGAATACTGGAATACGCGATGTGTTTCAAAAACCGGCCGGTATTTCGCTTTAATGAACCTACGTCATCATCAGAACTATTCTCTAAAAAGGCCAGAAACCCAAAAAAAAAAAACGCCCACCTGGGAGCAATTGTCATTGGTCCTAAACTCGCGGAGAAGCCCCTCGGCCCCCCGTCCAATAAACCTCGGCGATCGTAAGAGGTCTCCTCCACAACGCGCTCCAGAGTGTTCACGTTCATCAGCTTGGCATTTTGCTCTCCTAAAAAGCAAATAAATAAACCATCGTCCAATAAATATGAGTACTTACCAAGATTACATTATTACAATTGGGTGGATAACCCTGCTATTGCTGTGATCAACTGACAATAAGTTGGAGGAAATATTTTTCGGAGTGTTTGGCATTATCGGTTCGGTGGTTTCACGCTTCGGTCACGGTGATGTTTTAGCATGTTTCACGCAAATATCTTATACAAAGAACGCAGCTACCACTGGATGTGGGTATAAGCCAATCCACGTTTTTTTACGCAGTTTTTTATACGGGCCGCGCAAAAACAGCCAAGAAATTCAAATAGTAATACTAGTTTAAATCCAATGAACACATTCCGTTCCTCACATACAAAGTCCCTCACTACACAACAATTAAGAGGGTGCGGCTGTGCTTGTACGCGAACATGCTATCCATACACATCATGACAACACAGCTATAGATATATGCCTTCCCATATCCTCATAACCCATGTGCACTTCAATACAACTTCAACATTCCATCAAACCAAGCTAAAGATAAAGACTAAAGGACAATACCAGATACCAGGATCCAGGGGCATATAGCTGACAGACATAACAGTGCTTAAGCATAACAAAGGTAAACCAACCAAAAGCACCAGTTGCAGAATCCGGAATTTCCGCCAAACTCTCGCTTTCCACGAAGGCCGCATCCAGTGGAGAGTCGCTAGCGTCGAAGAACTCATCTTCCGGTGAACTTTCGTGAATTTCTTGTTCGCCATGGCTACTTTGCACAAAGGCCTGTTCCTGCCCTAGTCTTGAACCTTCAGCCGCGTAGTTCAATTCCATCACCCGACGTGGCTCCACAGTCTCATCCAGGCTATGCATCAACGGATTAGGTAGATCCCATCGCACGTTATCCGGGTGATAGCCTGTATTCAGGAAGCTAGGTGCCTCAGCCACTGTTCCACGCAGAGCCTCCTCATTGACACACTCTTCTTCTGCAATAAACTCCAAGTCCTCAAATGGCACGTGGTTCGCCTCTTCGGGCGCAACATAAGTTCCAGCATTGACCATGCGTTCGTAGTGCTCAAATGTGTCCTCAGCTCCAGGGTGTTTTGTGTGCAGGTTTATGTGGGTCATAGCACCGCAAAGGCGGTCAACATTAGAAGAATGTGCGTCTTCATCCGAATCCTTGTGTGGAGAGACTCCTCGTGCGGTTTCCATATCTTCCGAAGGCAGAGAAGCCGCGGAGAACTTCCGAGGAGTTCGATTCGGTGTATCCTCCTCTCCGGAGACTTCGTCGACGGAAGGAAGCGACGTAACCGACAGTCTCGCCGACGGACCACCCAAGCGTTTCTTGCGCTCTGAAAGCATGCATCACCACACAAGCACAATACACAACAAAGGGAAATGCAGTGGCAAGGCAAGCCACATTCATTTATATACACTATAGAATAGAATTACAGAATTAGGAAATTTGCCGACCGATACATCATGTGTCGAAAGTTCTAGAGTTTAAAATTGTAAACAAAGTTTCCGTTTGTAAAGCTTACTGAACAATTCATTGCATCAGATCAGGAGTAGCCGAGTAGCGGAATAACTACACAGCAAAGCCAACAATGGGGATCGGGGGAGGGAAAAGAGAACAAATAAAGGGGTTAGGGCGCGTTCGGGATTGATTTTCCGAAAGGAAACCATACAAATTCATCGTTCGGGATGGACTTTTTGGAAACGTTCCAATGCTTGGAGAAAACAAAAAATACAGTATGAATTAGCTTGCGAAAAACGTTTCCCGCGCATATTTTTCAAATTTTCCATGCTAATTCATACTGTATTTTTTGTTTTCTCCAAGCATTAGAACGTTTCCAAAATGTCCATCCCGAACGAGGATTTGGCCGAGTTTCCTTTCGGAAATCAATCCCGAACGCGCCCTAAAGGCGCTCCCTAACAATTTCACACTGTAAATGAAGGGGCACAGAAGGTGGTGAGGAGAGCGACTATTATTTAGACGGCAGTATAACTTTAATAATAAATATTCTTTTTCGGACTGTCATTTTTTTTAGCTTGATGATGCAATACGTAATTAACACTAGTTTTTTTTGTTTCATATGAAGAGTTCAACGAAAACAAAACCCCCATCACTCACCTTGCTTTTCGATGTGCTTCTGAAGCTTCCGGCTCAATGATGACAGCTTTGCAAAGTCAGATTTTGGAGGTGCCGCAACTGAAAAGGGGGAACTCAAGCAGGCGATCTGGGCATAAATCAGTAGCGTAAAACATGATATTACGCACCAAGCATTTCCGGGGTGGCTTGGACCATCCCCGGGCTATTGTTAGTTTATACACCTGTATGAAACGTATCATGGACATGGATACTATATGTTTTGGCCACTCAGCTAAGAAACCACCAAACATCAAAGATTCACGAACGGAATTTGTACCATCAGAGCAACACAGCGACACGAATGTTCAAATGCAGCAGATAAACTTTTAGCACAATACAGACCTTTCTCTTCTAATGGTTTCTCCTTGGGTTCACTGTTCTTAATTTTGGCCTTCATTGCTGGAGTTAGCATCCAGAGCTCATCATCATCTTCCCCAAATTCCATCTGTAATATATGAAATAATTGCAGGAAATGATTAGGAAAGAACTAAGTACCGAATAACAACAAAAAAAGGAACAACGATAACAACAATAAAGAAGCTAATAAGATCAGTGCCCTCGATTTCGTTTCTCTCCGTCCATTACCGTGGTTGGGCATAGAGGAGCTAAACCAATCATCGGATGGATATCAAACTTCACTAATTAAAAAGGATAAGAAGCAAAACAAACCAACAAAGCCAAATTAAATGCTCGCTAGCGATATTTGTCAATCGAAGCGAAACGTGCATGCACAAAGACCGCTCTTCGTGTTTGACATTCCTACGTGTCTGCGCGCTCACATAAGGCTACGGTAGGTTATTTTAACCAAGAAATGGCGCCGGGTGAATCTATAGATCCTAGATTCCAATCAACTCGTTTTTTTTTGTGTATTTTCCACTAGTGTATGTGTGCACCATTACTGATTGACTAATTGCGAGTTAGTATTATTTTTATGATTTGCCAGCGTAACGTTAAAAAGCAACAAAAAATTTATCTTTACCGTCCTGGACAGCGCTTGTAGTTTATAGTTTAACCTTGTTATCAACACCACAACCATTACGATTTTATGTCGTTTCTCCATGAACTTTTATTAGCTTCGCTGCACTTTAAAAATTCTCTTCAGCAGTATATCTATTATTTAGGCATTTACAGCATGAATTTTGCCTATAATTCTGTTTCTACTTCCATGTGCAAATTGCTCGCCACAGGATCTTTCATTCTTGTAAAGCTACACGGGAAAAAGGATCCATTAGCCCGTATACTCGGGTCGACGGGAATGTTCCGTTTGGGAGCTCATTCGTATGCAAATTTTTCCTCCAGCTAGTCTCGATATTCGAGAAATTTGCATACAAAGGATTTCCCAAACGGAACGTTTCCGTCGACCCGAGAATACGGGCTATAAGTCCTGGACATTGAAACAATTCTTTTCAGGGTAATTATCCGTAGTCTGTAGTCTGGAATGCAACAGCTTCTCATCCGCCCCATTGAGCCTTCCGACGCTCCCAAGATCATGGGTCTCATTCATGTGGGTTAATTTAATTAAAGGGAATATGTATGCCCTTTTTGAAGTTAAGCTGTATTAATAGAATGTGTATTCCTCATTAAGGAAACAACAACAAAAATTGTTAAAAGTTTCCCATTTAAAAGAAAATGATTTTCAAAGTTCACCTTTTCCATAGTAAACGCGTTTACTGACACCCTGGCTTACACGGCAGTTCTGATGGAGCAAAAATGTAGCATATGTGTGCATACCAGCATACATCGGCATATAGCATGCAACAGCGACCTATTTGCATGCAAATCAGAATATTCGAATTTACATATTCAGTCGCCTACTTAAATTCATGTCTGGTGTGGAAACTCTAGTTTCGCAGTTGTTTTGCTCATCTTGAGTGCCTACATATTCCCTTTAAATAAAAATAATCATGAACGAGAGAGTCTGCAATGTGAGAGACTCGAGGTGGTGGTAGTAAATGTACGGTATCCGTGATGTGTTTTAGGAGCTCGCCGAGTTCGAAAAGATGAGGGACCAAGTCGAGTTGACGGCTGAACGACTGGCCGAAGACATCAAAAATCAAGCGATTCTGGGATTTATTGCTAAGGTTGGGTTACGGTAGGGAAAACAGTAATATCATCATATTACCGTAGTACGTTGGATTGTTAAGATAAATTCAATATTAGCTACTGTAGTGTATTTCATTTCTTGTTGAGTAATTTTTGTGTTTATGTTTAGTAATTTTGGTAAGCGTTTACTTTTGAATAATTCCTTTTCTTTTGAATATTTCTTTAAAAATGCTCTTTTTTTGAAGGATGGAGACGTACTGGCTGGTATGAATCTCTTTTTCTTCACATACTCTACATGGCAGGGACAGGTGAGTCTGGAATTATGATTAAATTATTTTATTTCAAAGAAGAGATACCCTAGTTCAACTCTACTTACATTAATTGACCCTCGTCTCTCCATATAAGGCGCCATTTACTGCACTTTCAAATTAATTTAAAAACAATGCTTTAGTGTGTCCATATGGAGGATCTCTACGTAAACCCCGCCTACCGTCGTCAGGGCGTGGGAAAGAAGCTGTGGGCGGAGCTAGCCAAGGTGATTGATTTATCGATTTATAATACTATAGACTATAGAAATCTCTTTATCTTATTATTGAAAGATTTTCTCAACCCTTCATATGCTTTCGTTATAGTTTTGCAAAGAACGCGGTTGCAAGAGACTGCAGTGGAATGTTCTCGATTGGAACAAGGACGCCATTCAATTCTATGAAAAGGTTAGCCATATAATTATGTCCACTGAATTTAATATTGATTCGATCAAACATATCGTAGCTCACCATGAATTGGGTAAACATATATGGAAGTTATATTGGGATTGGAGAAGTTTGTGCTTCACTGCCTAACATACTTATTGGCTTACTTCTTATCTTAACTTTGTTTTATTTTTCTCGCAGATGCCGTGCACAAATCTATCTAAAACGGAGGGCTGGTACCTCTACCGTATGGGAGAAGACGACATCGCACATCTGGCAAGTGTCGCTAAGCAGTAACCTGGTGGATCAAGAACCAATCAATAATTATAGTTTTTATGATAATATGATAGTGTGAATGTCCATTATTATTAAAACAAGTCTTTTCAATGAAACTGTTTATTTCCTGAATATTCTTTATGACTGTGTATGTGGAATAAAATATCATATGTGTGCAAGTTGTGCTTTTACAGAATTAATAGTTGTGCGAAGTGTATTGCAACGTGATTCCTACAGTACTGCAAATTGAATGAAGCATCGAGCAATTAAATTAACATACCAATATACGTTCGATGCTATACCGTACATGAGGAAAGTAAATTTCGCCAAAAGTGTGCCTAACGGGCGCCATATTATAGCGGCTTGAGCACGAAGTATTAGATGTCTATTGATATACTACGCTAAACATTAAAGGATTGTTAAGAAAGAAGCTATATAAATACAATAGTTGGTAACCGCAACACCGCGGTTTTTATTCTTTGTAAGAATCATAATGGATGGCGCTCAAATAATAAATTAATTGCTGAATTTCAGCTGTGACACTGTGACACTACACACATCTCGTTTTCTACCCTCTCCTCTATCCTTCCAGTCTCTGCTTGACATGTCTGACCACCGCACGACACTTTTCTGCTCCATTCTCGGCCTGGCGCGCCTCCTGGATTACGATACGGGCGGGCACCATGCGGAACTAAAAGATGGGTTTAAGTTGAAAACAACAGTAATCAGTCTGTTCAGGTGTTCGATTCTGGAATATATGCTTTACGCGACCGAGCGACCGTAGTAACGAATGCCCTCTTCGGATTATCCCGTACAATAACTGCGAATCATACGGTAATATGATACCATAACTGTCTGAAGCATACTGTAACTGTAACTGTAATTGCATTGTGCACCGTAACCAAATGAATCATACTGTAATCATATACTATATATATATATACTATATTATAATAAAATTGGCTCACCACAAATGCGTTGTCAGTGAATTGACAAGCGAATGAAAGGAGGTTGAAACAAGAAATTCGTTCTTGAATCAGACCACTGCGGCACTCCTCCTCTTCGCTGAAATTAGACAATTCTTCACTTATTGTATTTCATTAAAGCGAAATACTGGCCGGTTTTTCAAACGCATTATGGACACCAGCATTCTTACGCAGCATATGCAAATGAACACAAATTAGAATAAAAAATCGAGCAAATCAGCATAAATACGTAAGAATTTAGTTGTCCACGATGCGTTTCAGAAACCGGCCGGTATTTCGCTTCAAATAACATAAGAGACTATTGAACCACTTATGATCCGCAAGATAGTCTGTATTGAATTCCAAGTACATGTCCACATACAACACTCTAACCTTTTTCATCGTATTATTTTTAGAGCTAAAAGGTTATACTCTGCTACCTACCTCTTGCTGAGTGCAGTCTTGCCCAAGAGCATCTGCACCTTGTCCCAGTGTCCAGCTGCCGACTTTTTCTCACATTCAAGAAGGCGGGCCTTGAATTAGAATATAGAATATAGTCGTAGTGAGCGTCCACAGCCACCTTACCGTATTCTCGGCACATTGGTTACTGTAGTCATAAAACCATTATCGCCGAGCTGGGAAGTACACAATCTCCCCATCCCCCATAATGTCAGTAACATTTTCTCATAAATTTAAAAAAAAAATAACGAATGGAAATTAGAAAATATAAATTAAGACTAACTTGGACCAGCTGTGCCAACTTGGCGTCCTTCGACTTGCTAGCGATACTTGAGGGGAACTTCCCGCGGAATCGCTCACCAATTGTATCCACACGCTTAGCGCACTCTGAAGTTATACCGGATGATAATTCTGGGTTTGATGCTCTATCAGTAGTACGAAACCCAAGTTTTCAGATAAATATCAGCACACAAATTAATTATAAACTTACCCCGAGTGTCAAAATTGTCCTTGAACCATAGATCGGTGCTTGCTGGAGGAGCGGGGGTAACGATAGTTGGCTGCAAACAAGAGCTCAAAAGCTAAAGCGAAATGCCAGCCCCTTTGGAAAATGTGCATATGATAAGCAAATCCTATGTATCCTATGCTAATTTTGTACGATCGTCCACGGCAATCGTACAAAATTAGCATAGGATACAGAGGATTTGCTTATCATATGCAAATTTTCCAAAGAGGCTAGCATTTCGCTTTAAGAACATGAGAAAATAAATAAGTTGAATTGCGAGCGTCCTATAGAATTCTATAGTGAGAAGCGCACTGCGTGTAAGATATTATAGCTACCGTACCGTGAAATAATTACTTTTAACCTAAAAACATGCTCATGCATTTCCATGTGCTGTCGGCTATGCACAAAATAACTATCATTACACAATGCGACGATCAATAAATAAATAAATAAGCCAATCAATAAACCGATCAGTGCTTACCACCTCAGCCTCGTCATTCGTCTCTTCCTTGATCATATCTTCCGGTTGCGGAATAGGGAGCTGTTCTTGTGTGGCACGCTGCACTGGCGCCGCGGCTATTTGAGGAGGTGCCACCTGGTGATCCTAGAGTAGGAAAGGTGTCAAAGGGTGTCAGAGGACTACAATACTGTGACACGAAACAAATGCATTACCATAAATTTTACGCAAACGTTGCACAGAAAGACACAGTATGGCACATGCTACACATAAAGGTGAGGCCAGGCACATGATTCAATCCCGCTTTACAATAGGGTGTGTCACAAAGTGAGAAAAGAGACAAGTACTGCAGGTTCAGCAAGGTATGGCACAATCAATATCTCATATGGATGTGTCAAGTGACGTCACAAGGGGTGTCAGGACAAGTACCTCAGGTTGGGCAAGTGGTGCTGGTGCAGCATTGAACTGTGGACGTGGTAGATCAACCAAACGTGGTAGATATTCCAGAGGCCGCTTATTGGCGGGTATAGGCTGTAAGGTGGATACTTCATAAGTTCACATGACTGAACCCGCAAAACAAGTACAATCCAACGATATACTGGGTAAGACGTAAAGATATCCAGTGCGGTAAGCGTCACACACATATACGGATCTTGGTGCCAACGTGTGTCACATAAGAGAATCGAGGTGATAGTGATCTGAGGTTTATACCTAAATCAAATGCCACGGGCATGCATTGTGGTCGCTAGAACATCATTACAAATAAGAACCGAGACAAAAATATATAAATAACGGCCTTAGACTGTGTGTGTGGAGAGGCTGAGATGCTAGCCGGGCGCAACTTTGATCATGCTCAACTCACCGAACTAGTCGCTGTGGACAGCACGAATACGGGCCGTGGTGGCTGCTGGTTCTGGAGGAAAACTTGTTGTTGGAAACTATTTGGCTGCTGCTGATTGAAGAATTGCTGTTGTTGCGGTACAAACTGGTTTTGCTGCTGTCGGAACTGCTGTTGTCCCTGTTGCGGGAAACCGCCGCTTTGTTGGCCGTTTTGCTGGAAGTTTTGCTGGCCGTTTTGCTGGCCGTTTTGCTGGCCGTTTTGCTGGAAGTTTTGCTGGAAGTTTTGCTGGCCATTTTGCTGCTGCTGTGGCACAAATTGCTGTTGTTGTTGCTGTCCCGGCAACTGGAAAGGCTGTTGTGGTTGGAATAGGTTCTGCTGAGGTCCCTGTTGCAGTTGGAAGGGATGTTGTGGGAGGAATCCATTTTGCTGTTGCTGCCCTGTTTGCTGAGCGGTTGCCAACTGGCTTCCGAATCCGACGCCCTGGAATAAGCAATAATTCAGTACTCATCAAACTAGGGGAAATCTACGCTAATGACCTATACGTTCTTACTCCCTCACCGCCCTCTCTCTCTCTCTCTCTCTCTCTTCTGTGCTTCGTTACCTTGGTTAAAAACAAAACAGCTTTCATTTGTGTAAACATAAGCGAATCTCTATAGCAAGTTCCTTGAAGCAACTGACCTGTTGTTGAGGCATCTGTGGTAGTTGGAATCCAGGGTGTGGAGGTAGTTGATGCGGCGCCAAGAAAGCGGGCGAGGGTGGCACGAATGCTTGTGGCATCACTGGCGCCGGCGCGGGTGCCGCAAGGGGAAGCGGCGCTAACGCTGGTGCCTGCGTCACCGGACGGGGTGGCACTACCGGATGCTGTAAACGGACAATATCCATATCGTATAAAAAGTTTACAAAATTCTGTAAAAAAGAAAAAACATGTAGCCCGTCGAGTGATCTCTCATGGGACTCACACTTGTTTTGTTGTTGTTATGGAATGTGGAAGATTGTGTTTGTTTGTTACGGAAATTTTTGATAACGAAATACCAGCCGGTTTTTCAAACGCATCGTGGAGAACTGAATTCTTACGTATTTATGCTAGTTTACTCGAATTTAACTAGATTTTTTATTCTAATTCATGTTCATTTGCATAAGCTGCATAAGAATGCTGATGTTGATATGTTTCAAAAACCGGCCGGTATTTCGCTTTACTGATAAGAGAGGTATTCACGATGGCTCTCCACTATATCGTCGTGGAGAAGCCGTGTTTCTTTCTATTAATTCAAATAAACAGAACAGAGTAAATATTTACATACAAATTTTAAAAGCATACCTTCTTTGTGGGTTTTGGCACAGCAGCGCCCGGCTTCTGTGTCTTGTGCTCATCCGTTTGAGCGAGAATCTGTAATTATAATATTCATCACTATTTACTTTTCTTTAAATAAACTGTGTTTTTAAAAACATTTAAGAGATGCACAAAAATTAGCCAACTCAAGCAATCCCCTCCCTTTATTCGGCCAAAATAACCACTGCACCAAAACTCTATTATTTCTAAGCAAATCGTATACGTGAGAAAAATAAAGAATAAGGCAATTGTAAAGATTTGTATATTTGCGTAAGGAATCATCAACACGTCAATTCTTTCTAATTCCCCCAAACCGGTGTTATTGGCGCACACTTTCCCTTTATAGATACACATACGTATATCGTACAGAATGGCAAACAAACGCTTGAAATTGCCTCACAAAAGCCTGTAAAAGATGTGAACGCGGACAGCGGACAAGAATAGCTATATCTGACGGTACTATACATACTACTACTCCCTTACTCTTCAAAGAAACGCCCTTTATACATAGAGTTTACATTTTATATAGATAGTTCAACTGTTAAGAAAAATTCTGAGTAATGCTTCTGAGCGCCAGCCCCTAACACAAACTCCCTCTATCGACATCTCTCTCTCTCTATCTATCCCTCTCTATCTCTCTCTCTATCCCTCTCTATCTCTCTATCTCTCTTCTACACGAAATCCTGCGAAAACAGACAAAATGCTGCTAAGGATTCCAATCCAGTTTTTTTGAAAGCGAAATCATGCTCAAGTTTGATAAAGGCAAACCTTGTGCAATCTATACTAAAGTCAATATCTACTTAGAAGTGAAAAAATGACAGCATTTGACTTATTTTTCCATTGATAAATCAGATTACATTACGATCAAATTTGGCCAATAGTGCACCACACACCAACTGTTTGTTACGAAATATTGCTTGCAATGGCGATTTTCTACTTATAATGTACTCTATCACTAACACACATACAAATTTTTGTATTTAAATAATATACTCTATGGGTGCGTAAGCCGAACGCAGATGTAAAGAAAAGCAAACTTCCCCTTTTGAAAACCCTCTCTCATTTTCCCTCGATTCAATATTAAACGGATACGATCTCTAGAGTGCTTTATGGAAAAATCCCGTTTTTCACGAGGTGAAACTGTCTAACACATCTCAACAGAAAAGGGCACAGCTGTAGGATGTAGGCCAGCGAAACCAACATCTATTCATATGCAAATGTAATTTGTAGATACCCTTCGGTATTCAAATTCGGGCGGTCAGCTGTAAGAACACTGTACTTCTCCCTTGAGGAAACCCGTGCATAATTATCAGCGGAGTATGAGAAACTGATTTCTGCCTAAAGTATGGATTAAAGGGACGGGTTCACTAGAAAATCGGCGTGTTTTTATGCTTTAGTTTATTTGTACAAAGGCAAACTATTTTATTGCACTATTTTACGGAATATCGAGCAATACTCACCTTTTTTACCTAATATCTTCCCTAGGGAACAATTCAAAAAATATTTTTTATGCTCTTTGCTTAAGTTTACCTTTGTACAATCAAACAAAGCATAAAAACAAGGTGATTTTCGAGTGAACCCGTCCCTTTAAAACATTTACTTTACCTATAAGTTGAGTTAACAATATCTTGTGTACAGATTCTTTCTAAATTGGTATCAGTACTTGTTCTATCACAGTAACAGCAAACCATGAACGATGAACACTGGAGCAAAACAAGTTGCGGTGACGAATTAGAGATATCTCTTGCGATAAAGACAAAGTATGAAGCGATACTGTAAAAATAATGATAAGATTCATATAATAAAAAAGGTATATACATATATATATATAGAGAGAGAGAGAGAGTAAGAAAGAGAGAAGGCAGAATAAGTCAAATCTTCCAACCTGAGGTTCTTCCGCTGGCATATTCGGGTCTAAATCAAAACGGAAATCCCGGAACGTCTTTTGTCCATTCACCAATAGTGGTAATAGTGAAAGTAGTAGAAAGCTCTTCATATTTCCTCTATCAGATTACTGTAGGTAAATAATAGAATAGAATCTGTTATATAGCTTCAGACGAAAAAGTGCAAATATTCTTCCAAGACGTCAGATCACAATCCAAGACTGTGGGGCTTCCTGCTGGGTTCGGGGCTGGCTGGTATGTCTCTCTCTGTGACTCTGCTAGCCTGCGGGCAAGAGCGGGCGGTTTGGGATGACTGAGCAGGGCTGGCACGCCGAAGACCTGCTTTTGCCCCCGGGCTAGCTAACAAGAAAGGGAGGGATAGGGATAAAGAGATTTGGATCTGCCATTTACCACCATATGAGATATGAGGAATCATTCCAAGATTATCCACAGATGCTTAGGTGATCTCACAAGAAGGTGATAGCTGATAACTTCAAAGAGAGAGAGAGAGGGAGAGAGAGAGAGGGAGAGAGAGGGGAGGACAATGGAGCGACATAGAAGACAGAGAGAGAAAGTAAGGCAGAGAGAGACAGGGGGGGGGGAGAGATGTACCATGACATCTTTCAAAACCAGTTAATACTTTTTGAACCGATCAGGAAGGTCACATTCTTTTTTTTTAACTGAAAACGGTTAGTCTGATCTTCAAAGAAGTTGGTGATGAAAATATGGTCGAAACTTAGAGAGAGATAGAAAGAGGTATCTTTGATAAATGGTGAGCTTCGAAGAAACCTCTCTACTAGGCGTAAAATGACTCTCTCTCTCCAACTCCAAGGACACCTACATTCGTTGTGAGAGTACTAATCACCAGCGTCAATTGCTTCCTTCGTTTCCTAAGTGTCTGATAATCGATACTAATTATCTTCTAGTGAAAGCGGCATCCTACTTTCACTTATAGTTAAGCCAATGATGTCTTAGCTTTCCATGTCGAACTAGACATGTGAACGTAAGTTTTCTCGCCGGAGAAGCAAGTTATCTTTAGGGACCCACATCGTTTTGTTGAGAATTTCATGCTGAAGAAAGCTTTTATATAAAATGTTTGATTAATTTTACCCAAAATTTTTAAGCCTTGAAAAACTCCAATGGAACTTCGTGTTTATAAACCTTTACTATGGGATCCTGTTTCTTTCGTACATAAAATGTTTTAATTACTATTTGACTTGTTATCCGATAAACCTCTTATTATTAAGCAATCGGTTTATTTTGATAAATTGACTATGATTTTATTTATCTATCACTTAATCTTTGGAGTAGGTGATTATTATAATTGATTACATCAGTATCACGTCACGCACGCACGCTTCACCCCGTACTTTTGCTTTACCCAATACCGCCCACGCACTAAAAGCCGTATCGATTTCTATCACCTATCTTTTCCAATAAAATGAGATCACATTACATATCATCTCTTTTCGATAAGCTATATTTAGAGCAGTTCCATCCGAAAACCAAGAACTTTATTTATTTTAGCCCTTTTCGTCCGCCAAACTGGACATTTTGCGCGAAATTTTATCCAAAAATGTTCCTAAATCATATTTTTAACATCAATGTTTCACTTGTAACTTGTAGATGATAATGTGTTGTGTTTTATTTTTTATTTAATACATTAGTGTTGAGGAGTCAATAATAGTCGGTGTATGATGATGTAATAGGTTTGTTACAATAATACGGTAGCACTGGTACTCCAATTATTAGTGTTTAATTTATTTACTTTGTATAATTAGACGGAAACATTACTTACTACACTGTGATGTTCATGCTTTAGCCGCGTTACAACAACTATCAGTTACCAGAAGAGGGGATTTTGTTATATCCCGGAAATGTAGCCGTTTTAACGGGAATGATCCAGATGCTCAAAACTATCATTTATTAAATCATGTAATCATGTTCCAGGTAGCCCCATGTGCTTTCGTCTCGATGTGTCAGTACTTTTATTATTATTAATATGTACACAAACGACGGTGTCTTTCAATCTAAACTACACTGATTTACCCGATCTCTACAGATGTAAGTTTCCAAGTTTGTAGTGTATTCAATTTTAGTGCTGTAGATTTATCTGCCGACGCGAACTTGTGTAGACCAACCTCACTTTCTTAAAGGGTCAGGCCCATTTCAAATGACCCCTATTTTTGATGATTCCATCTGATTCTCCATGTCAAATATAGTAGGATGCAATAATTTTCTAATTTTCAAGCGCAAAAATCACTCATTATTCAGCAATTTAACGTGAGCAGTCATACACAGCTATCCATCGCAGTTGGCACGCCCATTCGCGCTGATTCGCAGATATCGCAATTGCCACGCCCAATAGAGCATATTGCCCAATTAGCGCGAAGGGGCGTGACAAATGCGGTAAATAGTTGGGTATGACTGGCAGGGGTAAATTGCTGAATACTGCGTGAATTTTGCGCTTGAAAATTAGAATAATATTGCATCCTACTATATTTGACATGGAGAATCAGATGGAATCATCAAAAATAGGTGTCATTTGAAATGGGCCTGACCCTTTAATAAATATACAAATATAATCACAGCACTTTCATTCGATATTTGAATTACTGCTACTTATTAGAGCCACCCAGTGTATTTTTTATCGTGAACATTTATTTTATTGTTTTTTTTTCCACGCAAAAATGTGGTACACGGGTGAGTTTTTCGTCGTGCGCTCTTTTCCGCCTCATTATTACACTGACGAAAGTTGGCGTGCAAGCGCTAACCTTTCGGCTTGCAAAGTCCATTTAGCATCGTGGTAGCATGCAAAAAATCTTCACGGTGTGCAAGCGGCATCGTTACGGCGGTAAACTTGCGTGCCAGAACCCAACGGCGTGCAACTTTTTTCCACGCCGCTTGCTGCTTGCACGCCGTAACGTTGCCGCTTGCACGTCAATTTTCACGTTTGTAGGTGCGCAGCGCAAACACGGAGATTTGGAGTTATAAATTACTGCCTCTTTTTGTTAGTAAAATTCTTTTCTTATTTCAGTACTAATTCCCTTGGATGTGTTCAACTCTGTTCGAATGAGCGACTCCGACAGTCAAATAACACAGAAAATATACTACGACTTCGACACACCGATTCCACTACAAAATGTTTGTTTTAAAGCGAAATGCCGGCCGGTTACTGGAATAATGCGTCGTCATCTCCTTTTTTAAGAATCATACGCAAATGAGCACAATTTATGGTACAAAATCGAGCCCAACCCGACAAAACTTAGGTATATCTGCAGAATAATGCAGTTGTTCACGATCCGTTCAAAAACCGGCCGGTATTTCGCTACATTTAGGGTGAAATAGATTTCGTGGTGGTGAAATAGATTTCGTGGAAATGAAAAATAAGTCTATGGACCAAGTACTCTGAGAAGATCCTCCCATTTCTAAACTGTCTAAACATTTCGATTTATTGTTTCCTTCAGATTACTGAAGCCTTAAACCCAGTGGCACCCATTTTCACGGATAAAATCCTTGGATTTATGGAGAAAATTGGATTTCAATTTGACATTCTCAAAGTCAAGGTGAGGACTTTCTTTTGGACTTTGTGTTCACTGGATTGACAAAAGATCTGACTAAAATAACGGAGTAGGGATAGTGCCCCTAACTTGCGACACTAGCTGACATGCTCGATTTCCACTAGAAACGCCCACTGTTAAAGTAATACGAAACGCGGCAAAATCTGGACGTTCATGATGGCAAACGTTGTTAATTTATTACGCAGTAGAACCTGCAATAGAAGGTATCATAGTTACAGCCATGCGATACTGCTATTTATCCCTTGGTGCTTAGTCAGGCCACCCAAAACCAGTGCTAACAACCAAAAATATTCTAGCACCCTCGAGAAGAGGCCTCCTTGAATGAATTGGAGAAACACTTGTGTTCATTCTTGGCCACTGAAGCTGTTGACGTTTTCGCATTTACTCCCGTTCTAGATATTCAGGTATGTTAAAATGGATCGCTGCTTTGTTAGTGATCTTTCCTTGCTTCGCAGGATAATTAATATATTGACTGAACTCAAGATACTTCCCCTTCCTTTATCATTTACAAGACTCGAGGTCCAGTCTAGTCTATCGTAATTTATTTTTTATTAAAAAAAAAACTAATTTTTAGACCTTCCGGGAAGCGTCAAGCAAATACGGGCCATTGATGCACGTGCGAATGGAAGAGGTTTTAACTTTTTTCTGAATTTACTTCAAAATATTGACAACGAGCGTTAATCAATAAAGGTGTTGTTCACAAAAATCTAGATTATGATTGTTAGTACCAGCATCATTAGCTCGTATTCTCGCGTCGCTGGTAGGCCTTCCAATTGGGAATGACCTACCAGTGGGAGAAAAAGCGCTAATTCTGATGTACTGGTAGGAGGCGTGTCGCGGTTTCCCAATTGGTAGCGGATTGGGAGGGTTGTTGCATCCATTAGGTCTACCAGAGGATATTACCACTACCAGAGCCTACCACTGGTAGGGCGCTCACGTTTCCAATCTGGTAGACCTACCAGAAGAGACCTACCAAAATGCCTTTCCCAAAGTGGCGCAAGAATACGGGCTATTATTGATTCTTTCATAGTAATTTCTTCCCAGATGAACGAGCAAATCTCCAAGCTGCTTCCCTATGTAAAACGAGCTATCGATTTGTTAACAGCTCAATTCAAGAAAATTCTGGAGACATTAGAAGACGATATGCTGGAACTTCAGCTAGAGGTTGGTGAAGGGTACATACATTTCAAACCAATATGATATATTTAGTGTTTGGTGCATATCTGAACAACAAATTCCAAATGAGTTAAAGAATTTAATGGTCGTGTTGAAACATTTTGCTTTGCTAATTCGCCAAAATAGGTAATTATAACACTTTATGATTGGGTTGCTTTGGTATAGGGCCGGTTGCACAGGAAAATATTTGAAACTATTTCAATATGGAAATAAATGAACAAAATTGGAATATTCTAATGAGTGAACTAACGAAATATATGAAAGCAATATATAGAGAAGCAAGAGTGAGTTGAAAGATAATAAAGATAAGCAAAAGGTCATTTATTTATTACATGACACCCCGTCTCGACCCTCAATCGTATACGAGGATTTTGCCTGGGCAGGGCCTTATCAGTACGATGACCTCAGGCTTGAGTAAAGGTTAATATGGAAGGTTGAAAGTCTTGTATGATGGACAATATATGATAAAAGTAGAATTTTGGCAACAGCAAAGAAGTGAGAGAGAATGAATAAGCTAAGGTTATATAATATATTATTATTTTATTATAATTTAATTTAATAAAAAAAAAAAAAAAAAAAAAAAAAAAAAAAAAAAAAAAAAAAAAAAAAAAAAAAAAAATACCTGAAAGGAAGAAAAAAAAACTGGGAAAACTGTATAAGACACTTACCTTAGAATATGTAGGTACGCAGAGAATGTATGTTAGGAAATATACGATTAATAGACATTAGCCTTGTAGTTGAATGGTAGCTGTGGTTTAGCAGTGTTTAGCAGTGTATTGTATGACCTACGCGACGCTTAGTGATAGCGAAGGCGTAATGCACTAGTGATATGTACTTTGTAGTCCTATGCCTATATGTTCATCGAAATGAACTATGATGAAAGTTAAGGGTCCATCACACGTTAGAAAATAAGTTTTCGCTGTCACGATTTCGTAGTCTATAGTTCGAAGTTTTCGCACAGAAACTTTTGTTACATGGGCCCCAAAGTCTAACACTAACAAGTAGGTTTTGCCACATAGGGTATTGTTCATATTGTAGATTCACATAAGCCTAACCTTTATCACGTTTAGGTGATCACCTACCTTAAGAACACGACGATCGAGGTGGACTTCGACAAGGTGGATGCTGTGGTCCGAGGACACGTACACGAACTTGTGCCGGTTGGTGGAGAATACTCTCTCTCTCTCTCTATTCACCTCTTAATCTCTCTCTCTCTATCCACCCTCTTTACCTTTCTACACACCCTCTATTTCTTTCACCTCTCGATAGAGAATACGTGAACTTCCTGAACACTGATCAGGGTCTGTGAAAAAAATCTTAACTATGCCGGAGCCAACTTTGTAACGTAAAGATCAAATAAATTGATAGAAATAAGAGCCGAACAATAGGTACACCGCTTATCGATGGATCAATCAATGCATAAAAAACCGTATCAATATCAATCAATAAATCAATAATCTATTTATTACAGGAAGCCCTAGAGCCGATCCGCCAGACTCTTCCCTATGCAATGATAAACGCGATGAGCGAAATACGCTATAAAGAGATGGAAGACGTCTGGCGCATCCATAAAGCATTGCAGAAGGGAAGCAAAGAGGAGTCTGTGAGTGCATCCAAACTTATTAAGAGCTGGTTGTACGTAACTAATCAACGAAACCTTGATGGTGAGCGGCGAAAAAAAAGGTTGGCCAGGTTCCGCTACACACTTCGCCCAGTCTTCACCACATTCTCGCCTGGTACGCCCGGCGATAGGGTGGCGCACCGGCTGGACGAAAAGATGAAAATTTGTGAAAGACATATAAAAAGGGCCTGTCCCTTCCACCATCTTCTCCCGGTTTTCGCGAAAGCGTTATCAGTGCACTCGCCCGGACCTGGCGTTAGCCCGACGAAGACTGCGCTAAGTGCGCGGCGATACCTGGGCGAACCCTTTTATTCGCCGCGCACCAATCGAGTTTCGTCAGTGGTTGTAAGCTCAGGTGTTGCATAAATATTACGACATGTTAAATGATAATCCGCATGGGATTTGACTGTAAAGTAGTTCATCGTATACACCGTATACGATATGCTGAGAGCGAGAACATGATGAGTCTTACCCTGGAGGTACGTAGCTCTACACAACACGAGCCCCGAACTCGGGGAGCACCTAGTCTAGGCAGTACCCAAACATGCTGAAGACAAGGACAGCCGCGTCAGCTGCTCGTCCAAAAACTAGCACACATCTCGCCCAACGCCAGACTATCGCCAGTCTCTAGCCAATTCACTGTATGTTCTGCATCTTTCATACAGATCATTGCATTTACAGGATGAACTAATTGGCAAATTCCATTCCTTCGATGTGGATTTCCTCGGTTGGATGACCAGGAAAATGCTGAACAATTCACTGGACGCACTGATTGCACACAAGAAGTTTGCACTCGTTAGGGTTAGTATTTTTTGTGCGTATGAAAATGCAAGTTTATATGACATTTCTGGAAGAGCTAGGTAGAGAGGGTGGGAGAAAATATTACTCTTTTTTCAAAACTAGACCACGAAAAGTTCTGAAGAGATAGAGAGAGAGAGAGAGAGAGAGAGAGAGAGAGGGAGGGAGGGAGGGAGAGAGAGTGACAGGGAGAGAGAGAGGTGAGGGAGTGGTAGGAAGTGGTGACCACAACTTCGTCTAGGATTTGACCAACTTCGGCACCAACTTTACCATCCACGTCGACGAAGCGTTACTGCAAACGAACTTCATGGAGAGAATGGACGACATGCACTCTAGATTGTTCCGCATTTTAGGAAAACAGGTTAGGGCACATTATGCGAGCAATATGCTAAAGGTAATTATTCACACAGTTTTTCCCTTCAATTATCATCAATTGCAGCTCAATCTGCATCTCCTGGAAGCAATTGGATCTGTTAACCGGCGTGAGCACCGTTATGTCCGACGCCTCGTTGCTCACTACTTGAATGGAGAACAATTGCTTACCGTATGCAAAGTTTGATAATTACGTTCAAACATTAAGACCGGGAAAATTATTCTTGCAATTATTGAATGACGCTTACGAAATCCCATTTTAATATCTCTAATAATTTTATATACGTTATCCTACTTTTTATTCTATAGATTTTAGAAGACCGATGAGATTAAAGAGCAAGCACCTTATCTAACGGGAAAGGTACTCTTCGGCGCACAAAAGGTCAACTACGCAGTGCGGCGTTACTGCTATAGCGTAAGTTTTGTAGAGTGTTTGCAGCGAAGTACCCGCCGTTTTTGAAAAACATCGAGTACACCAGCATTCTTATGCAGCTTATGCAAATGAACATAAATTTGAATAAAAAATCGAGCTAAATTCGAGTAGATTAGCATGAATACGTAAGAATTCAGTTGACCACGATGCGTTTCAAAAACCGGCCGGTATTTCGCTTTAAATAAAGTATGACGTGAAATTTTGGAAACTACAGACGGTTCAAAAAATGAGTGCTAGTTTCTTCAGTGGACAGACAAGGTACGGAAGTTCACTTACGTTGTCGCGTGGATTATATTGTACTAAACTTCAACAACGTAAAGCTGGCTGCTTCATACTATTTCTGCAAACAAAATATAAAAAAATACCATTGTTTACAGCATCCAAAAGTGTGCCCGGATCTCAACGTGACGGCTGAATTCGTGAAGAATTACTACGTTAGGGTGAGCTTTCAGTATATATTCAATTGACAACCTAGGGATCTCTAACCAAGAGATCCTAGGGACAAACCTAGGGATCTTATTGGTAGTATTGTTGTAGAACACACCGTTGTGTAGTCTTCGACGAGAAGTGTAGCTGGTGTAAACTGAGGCCACATTCACCACTCATTTCCTCGTCTTTTCTCTGCGTGTCTCGCTTTAGAATGAAACTTTCTGTGCATCGGGAATATTTCCCCGAGGGAATGGGGGTGGTGAATGGGAGCCTCTGTACATAAGTACTCTTCAGGGTATGCTTCGGATATTCGACTTGCTACCCGAGAATGAGATCAGCAGCATCAAGAAGACGCAGACACAGTTCAAACTTGACAAGTATAGAACGGTTTGTATGACTCGAACATTTTCCAGTATATAACAGCAGCTTATTCGAAAGCTACAAACTATGACTTTCAATCCTAAAATGGAATTAATTGAAGGGATTGTTGACGATACTTCCTTTACAGGTGATCTTATCTCTGATAGAACACTGTCCGACGTTATTCAAGGCTATCGAGACGGTTAGTATTTTTATACACAAACATAGCAGCTTTAGCTCCCAACCCAACGCATAGAACGGGACCCTACGACTGACAGATATTACACGCACTGTTGAGATTATGGGAGGAGATATAGATAGTTACGGTAGATATTGGCCTAGAGGAAGAAGCATCAAAGTCACAGGATTGTCTTCGCTGCCAACTTTGGGTAATTCCTACATTGTTATTTATTCATCAATCTAACTTCAGGTCCACTCCAAGCTCGAAAGCAAGCTCGGAGCCATGGAGCACTTGGGTACACAGGAGTTCACGAGACAGGTTAATCATCTGAATATCTAACAGTTGGGCCAATTTCCCCCGCAAACTTAGGGATCAGATCCCTCTTGATACACAAAATGTACAGGAGGCATATATCGTCATTGCTCTATTATATTACCTGAAAAGCCCTAATGACTGATGTAATACTAATTACTATTGACGATATTCACCACTCAGATTCCCTCGGGGAACTATTCCCTGGGGACAGAAAATAGCTTCTAATGTGAGACACGCAGAGTAAAGAAGGGGAATTCGCCATGCTCATGGGGAACTGAGTGGTGAATATGGCCTCAGGTCTCCCCTCATAGACCTAATGGAGGATAGTGAAGTTTTTCGTTAGAATCACTTATTCTTTAGCTGGAAGCCGACACACTTCGAATTCTCCTCTTAATTTCCATCAGTCAAGACGCACACGTGGAAGACTACAGAGCATATGCACAATTGTGGAAGTGGGGGTGAGCTAGGTTGATATCTTTTTATATAATTACCGATGATCATTGATTTAGCTCATTAGCAATTAGCGTTACCATAACTAGACCAACAATGTCACGTCACCTTTAGGGTCAAAGAAAGACAATAAACACCTTTTCAGCTTCACCTCCCTTGGACAAAGGGCACGCGCGGAGGTAGCGGCCTCCTTACCGGAGTTCGTAAAAGCCTTGACGACATAGGAATCCAACCCTAGCACCACTAAAAAAGTGGTCCTTCGGCTATTCGAACGTTTGGTTTATCTATCCTTTTATTCGGCATCACTTTTCACACAAACATCCAAAGACCTACACTACGATGTTCTGATATCTGTCGTAGGGTTCCTATAGAGTAGTGTCAATAGTACAGTATCCAAGGCGAAAGGACCCATTGTCATTGCAAATTGTAAACTACGGTATAGTGACCAACGATCTATATGTACTAATGTACTTCCGATAACCACAATACGTGCCGCTGTAAACGATAGAACCTAAAAATAACAATATTTAATTCTTCACAAAGTTAACATTTTTGTAAATAGGTATACATAGGTACCAATTCTTGAAACGGGGCTTTTATACACATGCATGACTTATATAATACTGACATGACTTATTTTCTTTGCTTGCTACACCTAACGAAACTTATTACATTCATAATATAATGTGACATGTAACAATAAATTTTCAACGTTGAATTCTAGTCCTCAACCTATTATAGCAAAAGATTTTAACCTAGCCTAACATGTATTTTCCCGCGCAGTCATTACCAATTTAATTGTAAAATCTAATACAAATAAAGCTACAACATTTTTTCTTTCAAGTGTTTTCTCAACCCCACAACACTATTTCCATTTGTATTGTTTGCTTTTGAAATCTCTCATTTTCCATGACTCTTTCAATAAACATTTTCAAACATAAATAAAATCTGGAACTCGTCTGCTAATGCTCAGGAACTCTACTGAACTGGTCATAAGCTCACTTTGAAGCTGTATTGTACCACCCTTGAATAAAGGTGCACACTCTTGAAGTAAAAGATTTATTTCATAAACATGGAAGAAAGAATTTTATTGCTCTACGTAAACTCTGAATAAACTGTAACGGTGAAGGAACAGACATGAAAAGTGTTAGATATCAAATGAAAACATTATGTTTAAAAACCTATATTTACCCGTAATATATCTACTTCCGGTTTAAAAGAAGCAATAAAAATTCATATAAAGAGTAAACTCAGTGCGCCAAAAGATTGAGCATTTTATCACTAATCAAAACTTAACACTATACCATGTGACAATGTAAGCTGAAACAATAACGATAATAAAGTGCGAAAAACAGCAACAATGATCTACTAACCTAATTAACAATGAAATCTAATTTATAATTACAATAACCTTCTAAAAGCACTACGCTAAAAAGGCCACCTACCGACTTATTTGCTTTAAAGTATTAAAGTTATGCATAAAATAACCCTAGCAAGACAAAATCAAGTACGCTAAAGTAAACTATACACTTCTTAGCTAAAAAATTTTACCTAAGGTCTGTATTAAACCTGTCACTGTTCTAAAAGCACTGTGCTAAAGCTACCTATCTACTTATTTGCTTGAAAATATAAAATGTATGCCTGCAACAACCCTACCAATGGCCTAAAACCAGAATATGTCAAATCTACCTACTACCTATATATCTATCTATCTAAATCGCACGTAAATATAACTATGATAATTCAAGTTACGCGTTTTCCCTTCTCTTCAACTGCTCCTCCTCGTTTATTAACTCCTCCCCTTTGCCTATATTGACATTCCCATTGGTTGGATTTCCTTCCAATCTTCCCTGCTCCTGCTGGCCTTCACCAGCTGCTTTCAGTTGATCCCACTGAAATTACATTCAAATAGGCATTGCCAAAGCCTTATAACACTTTGTTGCCCTGGCTGATAGCCCGGTCTAATCTCGAATCTAACGCTATACGTATAACAATTGGAGCCTTCTACGGCGCAAGCTAATTATTCATGGAAATGTTCATAATATGAGAAAAGGAACGGCAGGTACAGGCACAGAGGACATATGCGGGTACAAATTGTGCAAAAATACGGTAATATTGACGGGATCACAGACATTTTTAGGATACAAACCCCCGTAACTAACCCGTGATACATGAAACGTAAAAAATTAAGTGGCACTTCCGTTCGAAGTATTGTCAAAGGTCATGGATTTACTTACATAAAACCAAAAAAAAATAAAATAATAAATAAAACCAGACCTGCTCATCCAATTTCTTCCTCTCCTCCAATAATATACTCGTCCACTCTTCATCGAGCGGGGGCAATTGTAATTGCCTTCTCTCCTTTGGCAGCATCTTTGCACTCACTGGCACGCCCTTCTTCTCCAACAGTTTTGTCTCGTGTTGGAGTATGGTCTCCACCTGGAAACGAGAATCGATTAAAAATAGTTTTATTTTTAGTCAATAGTCTAGACTAATCCATCATGTGGTCCATTAACCATAACAACGAGAAAAATGGCGTGCAAGCCGCGTGGGCACGGCGTGCAGGCGGGTATGAAAAAAGTGGCACGCCGTTGGGTTATGGCGTGCAGGGTTGCACGCCGTACCCACGCGGCTTGCACGCCGGGACGTGGCCGCCTGCACGCCACCACGTTGCCGCTTGCACGCCGGAACCACGCGGCTTGCACGCCGAAAAATGAAGGACCGTGCCAGGCAGGTCCCAGATCAGTACTAAACCGATGCTAAATAATTACCAGAAACTGGTACTTACCGTATAGAATGCATTCCTAATCAACTAATAAACAATACTATAACACATGAATCATTATAAAACAAATATAAGAACAAATCATTTATTTTTCCGAGAAATAGCAAACACATAATGAAAAAATGCACAAATCCACAAATGGTAAACAAATCAGAATATATATAATATTAATATTATAATGATTAGAAGTGAAAGTGATTGCCCTTCTGGTTTTCAACTGCACAGGCATTTTTTACACTTAATATGTGGGAATGTTTTGCAAAGATTACGCTTAGCATATAAATGCATAGAATACTGCATCTGAACTTAGACGTCATGCACTGAAACTTACATAGTAAACCTTAAAATATTTCCAAGCATAACAAATATCTAGATTATCGTGTGGTGTCCGCATCTACAGCCGATCAGCATGTGGCTTCAGGTCCAGCAACGGCAAAGCTTCGCCTAAAAGATAAAATATCAAGTAAAGAGCAATATTATCCTATTTAAATCCACACTTAAAATAGTCAGGACAACATTCATAATTAAGCAACACTTTCCCATCACACCCAAATGGAGATATTGCGCAAGCTCAGCTAAAGCGAAATTGAGCTAAAGCGAATATGTAAGCTGTCAAAACGCGCAAAACTAATTCTAAACTAGCATTTCCACCCCAGACGTGTATTGAAATACATAAGCGACTGAATATGTAACTTCGAATATTCAATTTGCATATTCAGCCTGACTGGGTGCACTATAATTAACAGTCAAGCACGTCCTTATGCACCAGTAGATAGTGCACAATTAAAGCGTTGCAATAAGACACACCATTGTCGTTATTATATTTACACTAGACAAACGAATGGGTAGTTATTTACAAATACATACCTATTTTTCATGGGAGCCGCGAAGATGCTTGCTGGCCGGCACGTTGTGCGCATAGTTGGTGCTTCATTGACACAACTAAAACACACTACTGTCAACAGTACAATGTACAATAGAGATAGGAAAAACATTGTATCGTCGGCTGAACTATCTTTATTATTATTTGAAGTATATAATGAATAATGATTAATGAGAAAAAGTATACCTGTGATATAATTGAGCTGTCGCGTGTCACCTGGACACACGGTTGGTTTGCATGTATTGTCCACATCCACAAAAATTAAGGATCATTCGTCTTCTGCAAAGTTACATGACAATTGACAATCCAACCTTTTATACAGCAATTTTATCTACTATTTTATTTTTCGTCGCAATCTTCTTCTCAAATCTCAGAGGTTGCTGCAAAAACACAAAAAGAAACTATAATGACCGAAAGTGAAAAAAATGAAAACATTAGACAAGACTTACTGTATTTCAATTTGGTGGAAGAAATCCATGGCCTGGCACCTTCCTTTGGGTGAAGCTAAATTGAGTGGTGATTTGAATAAAGGTAACGTGACTCTGCGTTCGATATTTGTAACCACTATAATACTAGACGTAAGAACAACATATACCTATTCACGTATGCAGGGAGTACAAACAAATAAATACGTAACATAGGCTATACGCTATATCCTCATTTACGTATTGTATTATGTTGATTAGTAACTGTGTAGTCGAATTAACTGATTTTATGACGAGAGTTACAAGAGTATGATAAATAAATGTAAGTAAATGCCTTCACTCCGTATTTGGGGTTAAATGCAAAATAGGCAACATGGCATACTACATGGGAACAAATTTGCTACGAATATTGTCTTGTATCAAAGTATCCATATGCAATAAAAGGATCAAATAAATTCTTCCTTCTTTGGCTCGTGTCCATTTTATGTTGCGTCCGGAGAGAACGAGAACGGACAAAACCTGAACAACATTCTTGAAATCAGAGCGGCAGGAGAGAAGTACAAGCATTTTACACACACGGACACAAAAATTCATAGTTAAATAAAGATTAAAGAACATCGATCTAAAACGTAAATTTTCGAATAGTGCTTCATAAGGGCAGTCCCCAGTACAAACACTGGCCGAAAACATATTACTGAGACTAGTCATACATCCGGTTGGAGAAAAGCTAAAAAAACATACGTAAAATAAACGAAAAACAAATTATTCAACCAAAAAACCAGCAGGTGCGGATGATGGATGACGAAAAAAATATTCACTGTGTGTCTGCCAACTCTAGCATGCTGCGCTCTAGCTTGTCACTACGGTATTTAGGACACAAATTTGGGAAATTATCGGTTGGCGTGCAAGCGGCGTGGGCACGGCGTGCAACTTGCACGCCGTACCCACGCCGTTTCGTCTCGGGCTTTTGGCGTGCAAGCGGCGTGGTATCGGCGGGCATGTTGCACGCCGTACCGTTTCGCGTGCATTTTTGCACGCTGCACGCCGTTGTCACGCGGCTTGCACGCCAAGTTTCGTCAGTGAAGTCCATTACATAAAGGCGATTACTTGTAGTGTTAGTCACTAGTCTAGACTGAAGAATAAAAAGTCTAACGCGTAGCCTATCAAAAATGAATATTAAATATGCGGCCCAAAAAGCCCAAAGATCACTAATGTACTATGTACGTTGTCAAACAACAGTTCGCTGTGAAGCTAAATACCTACTAAATATAATAGATTTTACATAACAAGCAGTAATAAAAAAGAAACCTGTTCAGTCCACGAATATCCACTCGGCGATCCCAATAATAAGTGTCGAAGTTTTCCTCCAGATAACCGATCTAACTTCTCAAACTCAACATCGTCCATAGCGGGAAGTTCTCTGAAACGATTTCAGAATTTGAACTTCAGACTTCAAATACTTAGTACTTCGCAGCCAACATACTCAAATAATACCGAGGTAACCCAAACTTAGGGTTACTACAGTAAGAACTAGATAATGAATAATAAGATATGGGTGTATTGAGTGTATAACAACAGCAGAAAACCGTGGTAATCAAAAAAGATAATTAGTATAGTAATGAGGTTTTCTATGGTCACAAATTCCGCAGAAATCGACGGAAATTATATACGCAAAAATGGCGATAAGTCGTCGGCAGAAGCTCAACGTTACGGACTAGCTCAGAGAGGAGAGGCAAGCAAAACTAGAAGAAATAGTAAAGCCCTACGAACTAAAAAAAAAGATTTAAAGCAGAATAACGGCCGGTTTTTTGAAACACATCGAGTACGCCAGCATGCTTATGCAGCGTATGCAAATGAACGTGAATTATAATAAAAAATCGAGCTAAATTCGAGCAAATTTGCATAAATACGTAATTCAGCTGTCCACAATGCGTTTCAAAAACCGGCCGGTATTTCGCTTTAAAAAGGTACCTCCTGATAGTGCTCGTCATCAGTGGTTTATCCTCATCGCACACCGAAGTCCGTTCATTCACACTGCCAGCCACGTAGAACAACCTTCCACTGTCATCTTCCACGAAGGCATTACCTAAATATGGCATAAAATGATAACACGTATTCAATAATCTGCCGGATGAATACTGTGTTTGCAAGGCTTTATAGCGCAGCAGTCAGAGCGCCTGACTCTAAAGTGCGAGGCCGAGAGTTCGAACCCTACATGAGACAATGATTTTTGTATGTTTCATTCCCATTGTGTATTGCTGAAAACTTGATGAAAGGGCTTCGTTCCGGGCCAAGCCTTCAAACTCTTCTCCTTTATATAATAAGATTGATCATTCAATCAAAGATGTTCACATCCAAAGCATAGGAAATGGAAAAGGGTGAATGCATTTGGTGACTGGTTTTTCGTGGGCTAGAATATTTGGGGACACCAAGTTTTTCGAAAACCCGTCATCAAGTAGTCACAACTGGGCACGAACCAGTTACCAGTTTTTTTTTCGGAAACAAAAACATTTGTGACAGGCTCGGCTAACTAAGGATTTGCTGTGGTTTCGGTGATTATTTTGTTTTCCTGTGCAGCCGTAACACAACAAGTCAGTAACAACTTTTTCACACAATACATCAGCATGCAAATTACAAATAACATACATGGCCCGGAAATCATTGATAGTATTCAAATTTCCAACCACCTACCTTTAGCATCCTGAACGACCCTTGGGTCTTGTAGGAGTCTGTTCTCCGCCTCTACCATCTTCATCTGATGCTCGTAGTCCAAACCGGACACTTGTAGGGAGGACAGCGCCTCTTCCAACAAAAGAGCCGATTTGGCAATACCCTAAATAACCGACGTTAAATGCACAACAGAACAGACGCATCGATACATAGGGGAATGATTTTCAATAGTTTCATACAGTTTTCAAATATGCACGGCCCTCCGCATCGGACAATAGTTTAGGTTCTTCAGTCAATCATAGCTGTTTTCACCGGTGTACACGGTCACTTTCACATAAACACTGTCCAAACTCCAAACGGTAACCAATTTGCAAATACAAGCACATGAGTACGTGACGGACCGTATGCAATAAAACTAGTGCAATTTTGTAAAAAAAAATATTCGTAATGACTTTCTTCTTGTAAAATGTATTCAAAAAAATTCCAATCAAAGCACCCACCTTTTCATCATCAAAACCCTCAAGACGCAGGTAATTCAAACGTTTCAGTGGCATCAGACCCATTAGACCTGTAAAGTCATGATGGTAACGTTGTTATAGGGAATGTCAGGCCGGTTTGGCATGTTGGGCTCAAAAAAAGCTTATTTTTTGTAGGTAAGGAAAGTGAAAATAAAAATAAACAAAAACTTTTGATAAAAAGAAAAACAATTTCAAACCCCTCCAAAAAATGCCTTCACTATGGGATTTCGGTTTTATGCTTCATCTGTTGGTTTTTCTGAAGCGACGGGGGTTTGAACAGTGGACGCGACGCACTCAACTGCGGCGCGGTCCCTATGTGTTGACTCAATTGAAGTTTTGTTCACGTTTATGACAAAATTTGACATATTTTAATCTACGGCCATTTTTATGGGTATACTGTATTGTGCGCCTTTCGAGATTTACTTAATCTGCGCCAGGAGATGCTTTTCTACGCAGAATCCACCTTGACATGCCCTTTAACGTACGTACCGTGTAGGTATATGTAGTAAAATCTACATGTACCTACAAAGTGCTAAAAAGGGCATCGATCTGAACCACAGCACAACCGTTGCAAACAGGTAAAGGCAGGCGCATACATAGATATGAACATATGAAGAACCCATCGAAAGTCGTTTATAGTCCCCTCCCCGAGTATACCCCCCGTTTTCCTTTCAGAGACTCTGCTTGAGCATAACTGCTCTGAACCACTGGTTGCCGTGTTTTCGGCTACGCCTCGTCTACCTCGGTCAGTAAAAAAACTATACTAATCCATACCTTTGGCGCTAACTCGGTGGCAACCACTAATATCCAACATCTCTAGATTTGGCATCATTCCTCCGATTTTACCCAGCGTCCAGTCATCAATATATTCACAGTTGGCAACGCGCAGCATGCGAAGTTGCTCAAGATCATGGAGATTTTCAAACCCTGAAACAAGTAGCTCATACATCAAATAATAGCGGATCTCAGATCTCTACACTTGCACACAAGATTACTACTAGATAGGGAGATGGGAGATCGCGCCTGTGAGACCATTCAATGCTAATGTAATGATAAATTTTATCGTGTAAAAAGTGGACTGTTTTAGGCCCGTGTTTTTGGATCTTCTGCGCGACGTGAGTCAAAAGTATATTGCTAGTGTGTAGTTAGTTAATTACTTACTATATTTAAAAAAATGACCGGCGACAAAAAGAGACCAATTCAGTTCTGAGCTGCGGCAACAAAACAAAAAGTGATAAATTCATTTATGAAGACTAAATAATATTTTATGAAACACCAAATTTTAATTTGCCAATTATTTATTTCTATCCAACGGGGAGCCACAAATTGCGGCTGGCAAAGGTCGCATCTTGCAGCTTATAGTTGTTAGTGATACTAAACAAAAGGCGCAGTGGTGTATATCTCAAAAGAAACCATTCCGCTAAATGAATACAAGACGTGTATCCATGCTAATGACCCAGAAACCTTTGAAATATATTACACGATGCCAGAGACACCGTTTCCCGCACTGTTATGAAATATGTATATATATGTTTGTGCTAGTGTGATGTAGTTTGATAAGATGCATTATCTACACACACACTATAAACATACTTCCCCATAAATACCATTATTAATTCCTTTTTTAAATGGTCAACCTTGCCTAGTTCGGCTATTTTCATAGTCCACACTCCACATCTTATTTTTATGTTCACTAGTTAACTAACTACAATGGGAAACAGCAAGGGAGCACCGCAATTTTTGGCTCCCCGTTGGATAGAAATAAATAATTGGCAAATTAAAATTTGGTGTTTCATAAAATATTATTTAGTCTTCATAAATGAATTTATCACTTTTTGTTTTGTTGCTGCAGCTCAGAACTGAATTGGTCTCTTTTTGTCGCCGGTCATTTTTTTAAATATAGTAAGTAATTAACTAACTACACACTAGCAATATACTTTTGACTCACGTCGCGCAGAAGATCCAAAAACACGGGCCTAAAACAGTCCACTTTTTACACGATAAAATATTTTCCTCTTTTTGCAGATATTTGGCAAATATCCTTTTGTATATTGAGGGATAAAAATTAAGAAACTCACTTCTTTCAATAAACTTATACACAAACATCCAATTTTGTCTCATATTGATATGTATAACGCAGTTAACTGTCGAATAATTGCTGGCCCGATTCATTGCAAAAAGTTCGCCGCTTCCAGAACTTGAACCATAATACACCTACTACGAGTCCTACTCTACCAGTTACACCAAGTAGCCACTGTGTCGGCAAGATTACGCATCCAACTAAGAATTCGGAAAGAGTAGGCTGTGCAAATAGCCATATGCCACCATATGTATATTCGATTATGTAGAATTCAGAATACATTATCCCTTCAATTCAGAAAGTGGTTTCCAAACTTGTATTCTAAAAGTTATGTGATAATGTATGCGACTTTGGCAGAATGTTCACCTCTTGCACAGAACTAAAAGTCACAAATTATCTTTTCAACTTCGCCGACTTAGAATTTCAGTCTTTTACGCTTTCATCACATTGCGTGTGCTCAAAACCAAAAAAGGGGTTTCCCTAGCTTACAAGCCTAATAATAGATTACGATCGAAAAAAAATAATACCCAAGGAAGGGTATTGCTTTTATAGAGCAGTTATTTTCCGTGGTTGAATGCAGTATAACTTATCCTACCCACTAACTATGACGCTCCCTCAATTAGGCGGGCTAGCGGTCAAAGGGGGCGGGGTCCACCTAGGGGGCGGGGCTTCGTCTTGCATGAAAACGCGGGTGCAATTTTCAGAGGCCCAAAAGTCCAAGAAATCGATATCAGAGAAAGTTGCCGTCACAGAGAATTATTCTCATCAACACTTCATCTATCTACTGCCGAAGTTTGGGACCAAAATGTTCATTGCGAAGCGCGCTAGGGCCGTAAATGTACCAAAAATGGCTCAAAAAGCAATAAAAAAAAAATCAATACTTAGAAATTAATATTTTAAAATTCTGATGGCTTTGCGTGATGCCCGCAAGCCGACTTGCTATACTGCCTTTGATTTCAAAAGGATCCGTTCAGCCATCTCCAAAATTGAGGAAGGTTGGATACATAAATATATACCGACATATAACGTCAGAGGCCCTTTTTATTACATATATTCAAACTTGACTTTAAGGGCTGAATTTTTGCAGGCTTATGGTAAATACATTCCAGAGTAGATTTGCAAAATTGGAGACGGATTGGTTCAGTAGTTTTTGTGCTATTAATTGAAAAGTGCTCCAAGGTCCGGGAAAACCCCGTAGAAGAACCAAAAAGGGCTAGGCGCGCTATCGCGCGCCTAGCCCCAAATCACAAACACAGTGGCCCATGGCAGTCCAATACTAGCGTAACAAAATGTCTTCCATTGTCATAATGATACAGACAAAACAGTCCTCAAAGAAACTAAGAAACGAAGGTAGAAGAAAAGAAACCAAGTCTGAAAAGACCACCCACCCTCGTACATCAACTCGGTTCCGGATGCATCGATGGCTTCGATGTGCAATCCTGGGACTTTCCTTCCTGGCAAACTGTAACCCTACAACAAGAACAGTAAGTATAAGTTGGGACTGTATAAGCCAATATATAAAGTGTTTAGTTTCTTAATAACAAAGACAAACTAACAAAACCGAGCGAAATAGGGACAATGCAGTAAAAACAAACGGAAGGACTGAGACTGGAAGGGGAATGTGGTCATAACATCATCTATGCATAAAGTATGACACATGATAATAGGGCTGCTAGGAAGCGGGGCAAGAAATTATAAAAAATAAAAACACACCTTTTTCGGGTCTCTTCTGTACCAGTTATCATCTCCGACAAACTTGACGGAGGCTCCTCGATGAACGAGAAAGTGAGCGGCAGCCAAATCGGGACCCAGAAAGAGGAGACGCTCCGGAATCATTCTGAAACACATATGTTCTGATTTTCAGTCGTTCGCCTAATGATTGAGAAATGTGCTCGTTTAAAGCGGAATAATGGCCGGTTCTTGAAACGCACGTCAAGTAACTACATTACCACTAATTATATTCAAATGGGAATTATTAACAAAAAAAAAACAATTTTTTTCAAAAACCGGTCGATATTTCGCTTTCATCGGTCAGGGATCCAAATTAATGTATCGTATAGGTATTAAAACACTTGGCTTGAACGTGTTCAGGTTAACTTGAAAAATGACACTTGGATAATAACGTGGTATCAGCCTATCCGCTCAGCAAGCGAGCAATACCTGATGTGATTACATAGTTACAGTTACAGAAATTGCATATAACCGCACAATGTCCATACCTCTGATCGTATTGCAAGTGTTGAAAGTGTTCGTATCTCCTCACTCGTCGAATATTGTCGAATGAGTGATCGACGTATCTCATTTGTGTGTGATTGGTGAGAAGTTCCATTGGAAGAGCTCCAGTGTCCTTACGAGACATGTCAGCCCGGTCCTTCTTTGGCAATACTAAATAAATATTAAGAGCAAAATATCAATTTCATGACGATGCCCGCCCGAACTGGGCTGGGCATGAGACCAAGCAGTATTCAATTTTACAATACATAAAAACCCAGCCATAGACGCATCAGATTATGTTTACTTTGTCCACATTTACTTTCTCAATGAAACATGATGCTAGAGCATGCCAAATAACTACTTTTGATAGTGAATACGTTAAAAGGCTTGATCGAAGTTAAGTCGAATCATGTAAACAACAAAAAATATACCTTGCTCCGGCTTCTCCGGCGTAATATACAATCCAGTTGGTAACTTGATAAAGTTCCGAAGTCGGGCTTTTTCTTCGATATGCTCAGCACGGTCTCTTTCCAGCTCTTGCCATCTGAATAGCTCATCAATATGTTTACAACGCACTATTTCTAAAGTTATTCTTATAATACGCTATTTTCACCGCATTAGGTAGAGTCAGTTCCCATCCCTCAATACACCTCCATGATCCGAACACCGACAAAACAAAAAGTAGAAGGAAATAGTATCGCACCTTTTAAAGTTATTCCATTTGTGAATCCATGACGCTGACCGCTTGAATATACGACATGATGACGCTGACGGTTTCAGGCAATGCATCTGATTATACCTGCAATTTTATTACTATTAAGCAAACAATACACGAACACTACGTTACTACGTATAAACACGATCGGCCTGGACAGACAATTGCAACTGTTTAACAAATCTGACTAAAAATGAAAAGGCACACCTTCGAAAACTAACCTACAGCTAAAAAAGGAAACAAAAAGATTCAGCAATACGACTCGTAACAAACCAATAGACGCACAAATCTTACAGTAAAAGGTATGAAACGCAAAATATTGCCTAAAGACCCAAAGAGCCTTCGATATAAGGCTTTTTGGAGGGGAATAACATTAATAATTTAAGGATCAGTATGATCTAAACATAAAATTAACTAATAATCACAGGAACCATCACTCCAACCGTCCTTCCATCTCTCAAAGACTTTCGAACAATCAAATTGTTCCTTTCCCGTCTTTTCGTTTACTTTGTTGTGTAACCGACACATCCAGTCAGCGAACTCCTTCCTCGATCCAACTTTTGGGGGATCCTCCTTTAGATCTTTCCTCAAATCCTTCGCACAGAAATCACACGGGTACAGCTTGCCAAGTCCGTTCATAAAGCTCACAGCAGCCGTTTTATCACCTTCGGTGGGTTTTTCCGGGAAATAGACTGACATGGAATGTAGTAAAGTCCAAGTGTGCTTTCCAAGTTGGTCCTTGTCGGCCGGACAGTCCTTCCTCGAGGTTCCGGCCACAGGTTCACTTTGTTTTTCCTTTCCATTGCTTCCGTTGGAAGATGGATTTTGCGATTGAGCCGCAGCCTTACGAGCGGCTAATTCTCGACCTTTCTTCATCATATCCTCCACGGAAACGCATGCTCGACAAGGTTTGCCATCAGGACCAAGCTGATAATCCATATAATGCCTGGACACAAAACTGAAAGAGGAGTAAGTAAAGCTGTACGCTCATAGAGAACGACCTATACTAGACCAAATCACGACAATGAAATGGAAGGGCGCTAAGAGTAGTTTGGATTTGCTAACGTGAATAAACAAAAGAAAACACAAGAAAACTTTACAAGAAGAAAACTATTGCAAATTATATAAAATAATCTCGAAATTGTGCAGTTATTATACTGTAGCCCACAAATTCTGCAGTGCGCACACTATAAGACAAAACTACCGTAATCTGCACTTTCACGTACGTGATAATTGGTAATAAGGTCTAAAATTAGGCAATTTTCAGGGCAGGAACATTTACTATGTTTTATAAACTCGCCACAAAAACTTCCATTTCATACTAAATTAATAAAAAGAAATATTGTTAATGGAACTTGGATTGTGATTGGGGGAGAGCGCCGAAGTACCGAATTAAAGTGAGTATACGGTACATCTTTGCATGAAAAATTGGATTGTTCGCGAAAGTCGACGAGATTTGTTTTCCGAAATGAAAGAAACTTCTATTATTTACAATTCTTCTTGCTGACTTCCGCAGTCAACTAGCGCACAAGCCCAAAGCAAAGAAAATCAAGGATACTTTTAACTGGACTGGGGGATAAAGCCTAAATTCCGAAGCCATCCCTAAAGCTTACCTTTGTCACATTCTAACCTTTCAGTCACTGTCATTGGACAACACAGAACATACCGCTCAGCCACCGTCCTCAAGGGAATAGCTCAATAAAACGTTGAGCTGCGAACCTAAAGCGAAAAGCGGGAAGGCGGATGCACAGTTCCGCACAGTTCAGAAGGCGGATGCACGACCGCGTCAACTTGCACATCTCCCGCTCCGCCACGCATCCTAAGCGGCGGCGACGTTGATCGCGACGCCCAGTACTACCGGCTGACTCACACTCTAAGTTTCTTGTATGACACACACACAAAATTAGAAGTCCCGAAGTGCAAATCAGACAATGGATATATCTCTACCCAGAAACAATATAACCGCTCTACGTCCATATCACCCCACAAACAAAACCAACACGAATTCGAAATAAAATCTTTACAAAGAAAAACAACAATAAGCAAATACGAGCATCAGCACCCTATACTGTACACTATTCCTTATCTGAAAGCCAAAATCGTCCCAAACATCTTTCAAAAAACATTAACTAACTTATCACAGAATTCCAAAATATTACAAAACTTAAAAAGTAATAAAAAAGTGAAACTTAGATATGCATCTCAATGACTACGCCAATACAAGAATTACATGGGAAAACGTAGATAATACCAGACTAAGTAAAATAAATAGCTAAACGCTCAAAAATAAATCAAAAGTATCACAAAAAATTCTTTCAAAATATAGCAATATTTCAAACAGAACCTAAAAAAACCCAAACTATGTTAGCGCTATCGCGCTAACAAAGGAAATTCAAAACCGGACGGATACAACTTGATATTATGTGACAATAAACCAGTCAATGGTAAATAAGAAAAAGCCTAAACCACGTTATGCTAGAATTATCTGCTGTGTTCTTCGATCAACTTACAGTTAGATAAAGAAAGGAAAATACACAATGCACTAGTGCATATGGTACGCATTCTCCAATCAGGAACCCTACAGTATAGACTACAGTACTTCCCGGCCAATCAGCACCTCGTCTCATAAATTCCACTTCTGCCCATGTACCGTACCCACTTCACGACGTCATGATCAGAATAGTTCATCTTCGATTCGAACACTTTCAGATAACGAACCTGCAACCATGAATTTATGATATATTTATAGTAAATACTATAAATAATAATAAAAAAGGAACTAAACCCCAAAATATTAAATTACAAACAGTGTAACAAAAAGATGCAATAGAGTTCTTTTATCACACGCTTCCTATTCTGCAGTGACGCAATCATGTTTGCGGACAGGTGCTCTCAAGCCCGTTTAGCTCAGTGGCAGAGCGTCTGTCTCGTAAACAGAAGGTCATGAGTTCAATCCTCATAGTGGGCAATCTTTTTGCTCACCTTGAAACCGCTTGGAGCGAACGGGACTTCGAAGGACAGCTTCACAGGAGGTCGGCTCCACTTCTTATTCGCCTAAAAACATACTGAGTGCTCAATGCGCCAATAATAATGCGCATATTACTCTGATGGACAGTTGTGTGTCAAAATGAAGGCCAATAAAAAAACGCAACCAGTCTATCACTAGCTACATATAACAGAACATCATAAAGGAATGCTGAAACATTCCCAATTCGCATAAAGGATTACAATCAGAAAACCGGTTATTCCACTGGTTGGGTAGTCACGCGCTTTAGAAGGAGAAAGACAGTACGTACCACATTTCCAAACTGCAAGAGTTCTAATTCAGCGCTGATCTGCAATTCTTTTCCACCCGACATGCGCTTGATCTAGAAACAAAGAATTAACAACCTATTACTTTGTGACTTACTGTGGTCTCAGCCATTATTCTCCCCCTAAAATTAGTCAAGCAGGTCGCGATGAGGTCGCGATGCCGAAAAGCGTGTGATCAAAATGAATTTGGCAGATTGAAGTTGAGTTAATTCTACTAACTGTTACTATAAGCTGGCGACATACAAGGGAGGTATCAAGTACCTCCCCTCTCTGCCTCTCTCTCTCTGTGTCTCTCGCTCACACCAACCTTCCAAACAATGGCGTTTTCTCCAGCCTTATACCTGGCCTTTCCCTTCATGCACAACACTGAAGCGCCCGAAGTGTGCGGAGGTGTTGGGATACGAACCTGGATGTTGGTAAGAATATAAACGGAATATTCACACATACAGAGTAAGGCTTATTCAGATTAGCGGTGTGACAGAATGAAAAAGAATGACATGAAACGCGAGCGCGCGAGCCAGAAATTCAAAATTTATATCGTCAGAATGCATCGATCAGCATCCGCTTCTCTTCTGTTTATTTTACTTCCACAAGACAACAAGCTGAATAGCCGTAGTAAGACTAGAAACCGTGTGAATGACACCCATAAACCTCGTGAATGCAGCTTTTCTCGAACACAATTCACAACATAAATCAACGCAATTACACAAAAAGCAACTACCTCAATCTTCTGAGCGAGCAAGTTTTGCTTAAAATCGGATTTGAGCACCACTTTAATCTCGATTTTCGACTTGTTCACTTCACGCACGAGCGGGATCACTCTGAAACGAGTGTTTAAAGAGATGGGTTAGGAGTAAGAATATAACGTGAAACGGAAAGGAAAGGCGCCAAGCAATACTACTTCAAGAACTCAGAGAGGGAGCTAGGCACTAATTCTAGGCAAAACATGTCTGTTCGATCGCCGCACACCACACGAGAGCACAAACTACAAAATGCAAGCAAAACAACAGTTGCGCCTTACATGAACCCACATAACCACACCTCATAGCTCCGTAAACCCTTAATCCTATTAAGAACTCATACCTGAACGGAAGTTTAATATCATTGGTGGTCCTATACTTGAGCAGCTCGCACTGTCCATCAGGAGGCACAAATGAGATGGCCCGTTCCTGCTCGAATCGGTGTAAACGGACACACTGGTGGAACTGCATGTCATCGATAGCCACACTCACACGACCTCTGAAAAGGCGCAATTGAGATAAGAATAATCATAATAACTGAAGGTGCGCACATTATTCCCTTCACCTCTAACCAAAGTCTCCATGAAACGATGAATCGGGCCTAAAACGATAACACTAAAGTGATAAAGGGGAAGGGTATTTATTAATGAAAGGGGCAATCAGACAAGGGTTCATTCATACAGCAGAATCTGTCATGCTGTGTTCAAAGTTAAAGCAGGAACCTAACGAATAAAATAAAAATACTGTTTTTTATGTCAAATCTTTGGCAAACAAAAGTTTAATCTCCTACGAAGCACGTGCAATGTCCACCAACGGAATTATCAACATGACGTGAAACATACGGTTTCTCGGGATCCTGCCGCATGGTCAGCTTTTCGTTGATTCCGAATTTGCACTCGGGCATTCCGGACAGAAAGCACTTCATCTGTACCACACCGGCCACATGCGTTGACAATACTTGACCTGAAATGGAAAGGAATTATATTTATATGGCTTCCCCCGTGACATTCTCTGTACTGAAAAGCCCTTCTAACTCCATCGAACGAGATTCAGTGGAGGTTTGACCCTACAGTCAAACCACCACTGAATCTCAAAACATAATAAATTACAATATCATCAAAGCAGTTACAAAGTCCACAAGTTTAGTAAGCAACATATATCGAAATCAATTAGAGCTAAGTAATAAACCTAAGCAGACATCCTGATTAAGCACATATACAATATCATGACGACGTACCTTGAGCTGACATCAGTAGATCGACATACTCGATCACATCGATGAACAGTTCGTTCCTCTTATACTTGATACCCTCGCGACGCCAACTGATTTGACCGGTCACCTACAGTAACGTTAAGTTATTACAAATGTTGATGATTGCGCACTTATTTCGTCTTTATTATCCAATTTTTAACATACTAGCGTTTTAGAACAAACAAAACAAAACAAAACAATGGTAGAGTACAACAAAAAGAAACACAAAACACTAATTTCAACATGTGTAACTTCCACAGATTCGAGCAGGAACGGGCCATGGACAACTTTCGAAATAGCTTCTAGGGCGCAACTCTCATAAAATGTCCGTAATGTACACCATACCTGTGTTGTTATCTGCTTCTGTTCCTCTCTCGTCACTGCATGAACACCAGATTGTGTGATGTATGTCTTGAGAACCTGCAATAAATAGCTCCATCATAGTAAGTCTTGAAAAGTGAAAAGGGTAAGTGCAAATAGAAGCGCATCGCAGTATTGAAATGGGCATGTTTCTTTTCTTCTATAAGATAACAACTTGATGTAACAAATGATGAGTGGAGATTGAATTCTAAACAAACAAAAGAGCAAATGAAAAGGAACACACACTGGTCGTCCAATAACCCATATTCTAAAAAAGGCGCACCTGCGGATCAGTCAACTGAGCATATCCAAAGTCGACCAACTCATCCAGAAGCTCGTAGATTAGCACAAAATTTGAGCGCACGCTTTCCTATAATGCAAACACAGGAATTAGCCAGTTGCACGCCGAATCAAAGTAGGCAAGTCCTAACCACTGCATAAATCATAAACGAATATAAGCTTTAAACTCTTTATGTATTTATAAAAACGCATCGTACACACCACGTAACAGTAAGCTGTATCGTACCCAGTACCCTCTTGCGGAGAAAATTCTGCCCAAAGAAAGGCAAAAATGGCAACCATAATTACCATAAGTATGAAATCATGGTCTCTTCAAAGACCCTTCAAAGTGCCAGATGATAATTACCTACCTCATTAATCTTTCCAAAGTAGGACTGCATGGTCTGGATGAAACGATGGAGAATCTCGAACACCTAAAAGCCAAGGACTAATTAAAGCGAAATGCTAGCCCCTTTGGAAAATTTGCATATGATAAGCAAATCCTATGTATCCTATGCTAATTTTGTACGATTGCCGTGGAGATCGTACAAAATTAGCATAGGATACATAGGATGTGCTTATCATATGCAAATTTTCCAAACAGGCTAGCATTTCGCTTTAACTAAAGTACCAGAGCTAGTTCGTAATACGTGATTTCTCACAACCACTTTGGTGTTATTTAATAAACAAATAATTAAACAAATAAAAGTAATAAAAACAGCTTACCGCCGCCGCATTACAATCTCGCCTTGTCGCCGCGCACACCCATACATTTCCAGTCTTTTTGTACAGAAAAGATGTGCGCCCGATCAGAGCCACCGGTGACCGCATCTACGATTCAAATCAATCAACGTCAGAAAAAAATGGAATTATTTATTGCACCTGCACCACTTGCTATACAAGATCGCAACGTACCACTAGCTCTTGTATGTTTAGCTCTATGAACAGTTTCATCATCAATATGTTTCAAAGTTATCATGAAAGTGAAAGATGTGTTACAATATGATTTGCAGCCAAGATTACTTCAAATAAGTGCAGTTATTTTCTCACTAAAAATAGGGATAGCCATGCGAAGCGCGCATGAACCACTAAATAATACCGTAGAACATACCACTTGTTGTCGTGCGTGAATAACATTGACGCGGAACGCGTTCACAGCATCTCTTGTCAACTCATCTCGATAAACGCGACACGTCAACACCTTAAAGAACAAACAGAATGAGGCATTAAAAAAAAGATAACTCCATGGTTCATTGGCACATGAATCCGGTAGCGGGCTTCTATGCAATTTATAACTAACTGACCCTGACGCCAAAACGTACATCTCACTCGCAAATACATGTAAGCTAACACCGTGACGTATATAAAAGACTTCAAAGTAATTCAACACAAGACTTAACTGCTCTCCATACCATACTTAACTGACACGACACCCACCTCTCCCTTATGATTGTAGATAAATATTCCACCGATCATAGCAAGCACTGGTTCTTAATTGACATCGGCTGAAGTTCGATAGTAAGACATCGACAAAAAAGGCATACGACTCATTCCAACATGAAACAGCAATATGTATCACTGATTTTTTTACAATATGCATAAAATACTTCATCTACTTATTTCCACCATGTGCTACATAGCACAACATGGTGTGGTGGACGGTGGTAAATACTACTTAATTTATTTATTAAAAAAAACCAAGATAACCACACCGCCGAAAACGGATCCCTCAGGAAATAATAGAGCAGATATCTCAACGAGTTATAAACCAATATTTATTTGGGTAAGCATACTGTACATCATAAACTCAAAAGGAATAATCATAACATATATCGATCACAAAGAACATAGTTGCACATAATTCACGAATTGGCACATATCAATGCACGAATATATATATATTGATATTCTTAATTACACGAAAAATTAACCACCTTCTACCATATAAGTTGAGCTGGTGTGAAGTGCAAAAACCAACCAGGATATAAGAAGTACTTCGAGTTCATATACAAGCGAACAAGCGCACAAATTCCCACTAGAATTGAGAATAGAGGGTAATAGCTAATATATATATATATATATATATATATATATATATATATATATATATATATTATATATATATATATATATAAAGCGAAGCGAAAAAGCACAATAATGTACAAGCGAAGAAAAAAGCATTAACCATAACCGATCTCTTCCAGTCCATGTTTCGTGATTATTACAATTAACTACAAAGTACGAAAACAAACATGAATTATGTACATTTGGTACCTAATACTACAACCTGGTAACCAATTAAGTAATCCTCACGCCTTACACATACATCTGAATTAAATTACAAGTACTCAACTAATAAAATCTATCAAGCATACTAACCAAGGGAAATAAATATACAGTGGAGTAAGTCCTAGTCTAAAATTTGAATAGAAATACATTGCGTGAAAAAAAGTCAATTGTCAATTCACATTCACCCCAAGTACACGATCAAAAGAGTAAAACACAAAGTAACAATAGAAATGTCGGTGCAGAATCGGAACGGGAAGAATAGAATCATGAAAACCAGTTCCAGTTAGAGTCACAAAAAATAGGTGAGGAATGAGGAAAACATACCGTAATAAGAGAATAGGGCGAGGGTATAAATCCCGTGCGTAAGTTGAAAAGGTCTGATTAACTAACTGATCAAAACTTGTCATATGAGAAGAGGGCTGTATTATCGATATGCGTCCGATTAATGCCGAGTATGTTAGAAACGAAGAAGAGAGAGGTGAAATATGTACCCACTGCCCCTACCCAACCCAACACTCTCAGTAAACAAACAAAAGAAGTAGGGGAGACCAGGGGGCAAATAGTATGTAGAGTGCCATAAGATAAGGAGAAGCAGGAGAATCAAAAGACTTCAGAAATTTGAGACACGATGAACAGCGGTAGGTACAATTGCACTGCCAATATTCACAAAAGGGAACATCCTATTGAAGAGTGAGAAAGGTAAAACAAGACAGAGAAAGAAAGAGAGAGAGAGTACAGAGTAGATAGAGAGAGAAGGAGAAAAAAATAAGAACGAGACCATACCTTAGGACATAAGTACAGTAATCCAGACATCCAATCCAGACTTTTTCTTACAACTATCTCAGCTGTCTGGACGATAATCGTCGCAAACCTGCCGGAGGCTTTCCTGACAGTGGATGAGCGAATATCGAGGACATCTGTTGCGTTTGATCGTCCGCATCTAAATATGCATCGGTATAAATAAGGTCAAAAGAAAGTAAATATATGTCGTCACATGGTAAAGAAAACAAGGGTGAAACTTCCCTACTTCTCTTGTATACGCGTTTCGGTTAAGGAAGTTTTCATAGAATTTACGCAATCTCTAAACGCTAAATACTGTAATAGTCAAGTAAGAAAAGCCATACGTGTACTCCGTCACACAACGGAAGTTCACGCTAAGGTATAAAGAACATAAAACAAACTAACTCACCTCGCACAACGACAACGTCCGGGAAACTGATATGGATCTGAAATCAAATAATGTGATACAATAAAGACCGCAAATCGATACAATACGGGATGTAACCTCTGTAGTTAGGGTAATTCGAACAAAACTACATAAGCTGTCCACCATAATATCACACTAATTGTAAGAAGACATTACACGCATATTATACTAATTATTCTTTAAACCAATAAACCCACCGTCAACTTGGCGAATCTTGTCCTCGACCCACTCAGTGATCCTCCTCGACTCAGAACACCAATCTTTCTCATTCCAGACGGGTAATTCTCAAGCGTCAACGTCTCCTGGCACCATGCGTTGTCTGAAATTCATACGACAATTTGACGGCAGCTTATTGCCGTTTCAATTAGTGATAGTCGTTCCTAATGGTTTAAGAGAATAATTATAAATAACAATAACAGTTAATTTAATGGCTAAATGCCAATACAACCAATATCTTACAAACAGCAACAATTAAAAGAGTAAAAATTTCTGCTTTAGATCAAATCAAAGCACAAGCTCGACGTACCCGAGTCCCGATGATACCCTAGCGGGTAATTCCTTCGTACCAGTGCGGCACCGGCTGAAGATGCCCTACTACTCACAACAGAACGCCCCATCAATTCGTTTGGCCTGTAAAGGAATAAATAAGTTCCAGGTTAAGTCACACTAATACAAAATCTTCAAAGCAAAGGAAGAAAGAAAAGAAAGAAGTCACAAGTTAATCCTGTAATCCCGAAAAAAAAAAGAAGTTCCAAGTTTAGTTAATAATCCAAATCTTCAAAAGTAAGACGGATACTGTTATTGCAAACTCATCATCATTAGCTTGTTTCGCCCACGTATGAATGAAAAAGTACGATATCGCGTGGCAGATATATGAATTTTCAAAAGAAAGAAGGATAGAAAAAGTGCAATGTTTCGTCCAGAACATAAATTTTCAAAGAAAAAAAGTAATATGATCGTAACAATCAATGGGCGTAACAAAATCACTTGTACAGAAGGTTGCGAAAATGGGTCTTCCAGAAAATGAAGATTCTCCACGCCAACCCACCTCAACAGTTTCGCATGGAGTTCATATCCGGAGATTGACCCTTCCACCAAACAGTGCAACTCGCTCACAGTTATTATAGGACGAACACGATCCATTATCGAATCCTGAAAGTAATGCTAATGATAAAAAATCTACCACTTGTGGTGCAAACGTTACAGAATTACCTTTTTATCACGTCTGAAATAGATAAACCACTTTAAAGTTCATCACTTCATCACAATGAGCAGAGAATTATAACTGTCTGTTGCTACAAATCACTAGCTAAACAAATGGTCTGTGAGAAACTCTGCACCCACACGGAACTGCTAAATCGACAGCAGCAATTAGATAGGTTCCAGTTTTTTTTGGATATTGAACAATCATGATTCAACCGGACCGGAGCCTAACATGCTGTACATACCACAGACCATACCCTAGTAGTGCACAATTCATACCGTAATTCCCCAGTGTGATAGCCGCACTCCGACAGTCTTCTCTCCACCCTGGGGCGTTGTCTTGAATGAAGCATCCACAGACTCGTCGGGCACGTTATCGGGGTCGCGTTCACATCTGTATACAGAGAATACGTTTTTGATTCAGATTAAGGAACGGGGATTGCACAAAGGATTCTGAGAGAGGCTATTCGTGCGCGCTTTTAGGACATTTTAGGTGCGGGAAAACCATCAATACGTGTGGAAAGTGTAGACCATAGTGAACACAGTATCTTCATCAGGGTTCGTATTATTATACAGAATACCTTTAAGAACCGAGGAAGAACAATGGTATACAGTCAACTAGACTAACACCATACAATTCTGGTGAAACAATAAAGCAGAAAAAAAAAAGAAAAACCAAAGAAACTTACCCCATAGCAGAGAGAGAAAAGCTCCCATTGCTCACATCCAACATTTTCAAATCGAATGGTCTGAACCTGTAGACATCTTCATAGTTAAGCTCGACACCCTAAAAAGTAATATTTTGCTCATTTGCACATTAGATCTTCACGAGTGTCTGAAGACAACTGTCATACGTCCCCAGCAGAGGACAAAACACGGCTGACTTTAATGAAAAAAAAAACACTTAAATATGCATACATTTTTCTCATGACTTTTATGTGTCCGTAATAAATAGCCACAACGTTGCGCTTACATGATGCGGGGGATTCCTATCAATCTTATAAACGGAAATAAATAGATAGGCGAGCATCAGGATCAAAACAAGCAAAAACGACCCTTTCGTTCATCGTTGGCTCGTTATAATTATAAGCTCAGCAACTAACCTCAACTCGCATAAGTTGTCTCCACTCCCTCGGCGGTACCGTCACTCCCTCCATCAGACACTTGTCAAGCCAGAAGAACTCGTCAGTGAGGTGAGCGAAGCCGGGAAACGCCTAAACACATATGCAAATACGTAAGATTTTTCCGTAAGCGGCTAACCTAGCTCTCCAATTTCGTTCAGCACCGTTTACAGGTTAGACTTTTACATAGGAACGGCCCCATTCCAAGTATCAACCAACCTGCTGAGCCGCCACAATCGTGTCATAATCGGCGCGCAACAACACTTGGTAACACACATCGGGTGCAATGGGCGGGAAGAAGACACAAGGTGTCGGAGTGACAATCTCAACGCTGAAATTACATCTGTTTGATTCATAGTGTCACATCGTTGGTTAAAAAATAGAAACCAATTTTCACTAGATCTAAAATGTAAAATCGTCAGAAATGGTTAAATTTGTTCCCGAACATAAACATGGCAAGTAGATTATTCCTCTTATCCTTTCAGACACTTTTAATGTACGCCTACATTGAAAAAAAAACGCAACGCGGAAAGATTTGTAAGTGACTGTTTTAAAGGGAAGGGAAAACGTTTTGATTGATTCAGACACGACACACGACTATAATTCCTTCCCTTTAAAGCAAGGCTATTTGTAACAAGGGAACCCTATCTCAAAACAATGAACATGATTACTAAACCGTCCGGCTGCAGCTGGACCGACTCGACGGAGTCTCAGTTCCGCAGGCAGACATGGTTCCCGACGGCGAGGAGACCAAAGACAACGGCTGGATTCAGGATCAGGACAGCGACATCATCCAGCAACTCACTGAATGATTCGTCACACAGATCCTAGTACAGCCAACGACCATGAATGTCGCATAGGCTTAGGCTGTCTACAAACTGTAGTTGACAATATTTTCGGTAGAACAGAAGGGTCGCATTACCAGAAACCGACATCAGGCGTAACTCCGCAGAGACGTCAGTTTCGGTTTTCACCTCGTAACCTCATAGCAACCAAAGCCTCCCGTTGGTTTGATATTTGGCGTGGAGGATTATTCATTAAAATTAAAAACTACGACTCTACGCTAACCCTCAAGGTGACAAGGCTTTACTATCAACTATAGGCTTACTGTTCGCGTTCATTGCTCACTACGATAGCATGACGAAACCGTGTGAAACGAATGCTACCAAGAAATATCTAATACCGTACAGACAGGTACAGTACACCGTACAATGCCAAAGAAACTACAAACTTCACAAAAGACACGCAGCACTTACAAAATAATAAAAACAGGAATAAACAAGTTGTAAACGATAATGGCACACACCTGTAAAGTGGAGAATCATTCTCATTCTCATCCACAATGTTTGTGCACATGACAACCATTTTAGATTCGAAGTTTCTGAAATGTTAAGAATTTTAATTGCAGCGAAGCGAACCGTCAAGAGACACGTCACGAAAAAAGCACGTCTACCTTCCATATCTTACATGAGAGAAGGGTATGAAAACGAGATGAATTGTGTACCAAAATACGTAGAAAAACCTAACAATACGCACAAAAAGGTGAGAAAAGTGAAACCAGTGTATCAAGTAAGAATACGTAACAATGTAACTATACAATACATCAAGTAGATTTCGCAGAAAGATATCAAAACTTGGATTGAACCAAATCCCGCACGAAAAATCAGATAGTCCAAAGAAAGATCAAAATTTATTCACCCGTCTTATATTGTATCGTCAAGTGTTGCGAGAAACCAGTAAAAACCGAGGAAAAACATACGGAGAGAGACAAGATAATGGCACGAACATCAGAGAAACTACTATAGAGTGAACGATAGTCTTGCTAAGGTCTTTATCGAATTACGAACTGTATAAACCCGCAAAATTATTGAGTGATGGACGCCTTGACTAAATGAGATGATAACTTGGTTATATCCTTTGAGCGAGATAGCCTTACACCTTACGTACATTACATCGACTTACAAAATAGAGCCGCAAAAGAGCGTGCGAGTGTATATCAACGAAACTTAAAGTAAGACATCCAGAGAGAACACCTCCAGCTTAGAAAATATAAGTTTGCCATGACTAACCTACTATGGTCAATGTTTATCGACAAAATAGGATAATAAGCTTATCGAGCCCTAACATTCCGCTATTCGATCCGTTACCGTAGTCTTCCCCCAAGGTACACGCTTCATTCCTCATTCCTCCACCTTCTGTCACACGGTCACCCTACACTGTCCACAGTACTAGCTACCGTATCCCCATAAGTTCCATTAGTAATAAGGTTCCCAGTTGGAATCGTCCGCCGGCATCAGATTACCAGTTACCAAAAGGCAGATATCGATTATCCACCACACTCCCAATCCACCCAGAGTCATCAGCTTTCCGACAGCGATTGCCGAGTAGCCCAGGCAAAATCTGAAACAAGGTGTATACTGGTTTACTAAACATTAGAGAGGTAAGGTAAGGAAGTAAGGTAAGCAGAAGGTTCTTCCCATACTTCGTTCGATGTGCTTGATTGTGTGTTGTCTCTGTGAATAAAGAAGCTATACTTTTCTAAACTGTTACAAAACGCCATACCAAGTAAAAATCACAAACATTCCACTGAGGCTACAATCAGCGAAAATCCCCGAAGAGTCTAATAAATCTTACATTTTCTATTTTCGTCTGTTGTAAACTTCGGTAAATTTCCAAATCAAAGGAATAAATAAATAAATAAAGCTAATAAGTAGTAGTCGTACAAAGAGGAAAGGAAACTAACCTGTCCACGGCCAAAACTCCCAGAAAGATGCTATAGAGAAGCGTGGATAGAAAATAGTGACCCGTGTACCTAAAAAAAGTTTAATTTTTTTAATAAAAAAAAACAATATATTAACTTTTTTAACCTTAACATAAAATGTTTGCGCGAAACAGAACGTACGCCCTGTTTTGTTCAACATCCAACGAGTTAGATAAAACAAAACGACATAAAAATAGAATTCTACTAAACACACTAAGATGCCGGAAATACTGAAATACCCTTCCCGATAGACTTGAAAGTATATTGACCAGTTCAATTAAAGCAAGTGTAACGCAAAAATACCTACTTGATGCATGGCACTTCTCTGAGAAATGTTCGAGGACCATAACACTCGACACAGGCGAGCACCTTGCAGGATACATTCGTCCGGGCCACGTCCTCATACCGTACTCCACCGAATCGTGGACAATCACCATCCTGAAACCAAATAGTATATAGTAAGGAGGTGGGGGGCAAGGCAAACCCATACGCGTACGGGGAAGGTGAACAAACAAATAAATATGAATACCACTTTTTGTTCAGAGATACAATCATCACACACAATAATCATGTACATAGAATAAGGTAGTGTAGTATGTTAGCCAAGCATGAACTTACACATCGATTTGTTGTTTTTACATAGTAGTCCGAACAAAAAACACACACATTACAAGTAAGTCGGCACTCCACCAGCATTTTTTTAAATAGATTCTAGGACTAGCTAAGGTTCAAACTTCAAACCTTGGTCCCATTCTGCGACGGATTGGCCAATACTGGTGGGTCGCAAAGCACAAACTCGTCCGGCAAGAACGAACAGGGGATCCATGGGCCATCTGGACGCGAGGGCACTAAATGGGCAGAAAGTAATAACATAGTTTAAATAAGTCGAGCCTGAATTTCCGTTATACTCCATCCATACTATCGCTCGAAATTCTAATAACGTTATCGTTCGCTTACGCCTTTTCACGAAACCATGAAACACTACGAATATAACCACACAAAAAGAACCCACGACACGATGCAACATCTCATGTATCATACAGGTAAAGCATGTACCAATTTGTCAGAATGTTGCGAATTCGGACTAGAGTTAACTTAGATTGTAAAGAATAATACGAGAACACATAAACATACATTGCATTTCTTCACATTCCTCTAGGTACGGGTACGGTTCGGAAGCAAAAGTGGTAACCGTAATCTGGAACAGGAACAATGAAAAGTACACCCTTGCATATCGCAAAACAACCCCCACCACACAAGTTGTGTGGACAAGGGCTCTAACTGCCCGTTATTTGTCTTGCTTCTTCTTATAACACTACACTTCATAACCGTTGTTATCACACTTATATATATATATATATATATATATATATATATATATATATATATATATATATATATATATATATTATATCAGCGAAATGATACGCACCATCTATGGCTCTACATTCTAACCCCATCAATACCACTTACTCAAACTCCTCTATCATCTCCTAATAATTTCCAAGGCTTCCATTTCATTATCGTATTTTACGAATAAACCTAACCCGACCCGGTGCACTTACTCAAATCTCACAGAAATTATCAGTATCATTACACAGGCGGCATCACAGAGAAAAAATATCTAAACAAAACCCACCTTATCCTTCCCGCTTCCAAATGTCTTTCTTTTCGGTACCAAACTCGTTGCAGCCATCGCAAGCGCCACGCTCCCATACATCAACAACAACCATTTGTATGTCATGGTTCCTGGAATAATCAAAAATCATGCAATACTATACTAACGACTAAGAAAAACCGCGGACAAAACACACATATAAATAAGCATACAGACCAACCCTGAATGTTAGCGACTAAACCTAACGACAAAAGACTGGACCAAAAAAACGTGCGAACAAAAACATTAATCAGATAACATCGATAAATAAAATAATAAAATACAAGCTGCAGAACTCAAACTGCATTTACCTAAAGTCTGAAAACAAAATACCAGTTTCAATAAAATATTTAATAATCATAACTACTCCACGGGTATCTTTCTCAGCGAAGCCGATAACAAGGAAATTCAATCAGTAACAAAGAATAAGTAATTGACTCATAACTTACTCAAGCAAAACAAAGATGTATCACAAACAAGGGGATATTAAGCTATATACTCTACTAGAAAGATATATACCAGTAACAATGCCAAAAACGCGTGGCGATACAAGAATTCCAATCACCTCTACCGTACAAAATTGGTTACACTACCGTACAAACAATATCTCTACCCCACACAAACTTATAGGTTATATGTAACTTATTAATTAAATACACCAAGAAAGCATGGAATATCAATAAATTACTCCTTTATTTCTTAACAATTTGAATAACATCCTCATGGTCCAAAAGATGATGGATACCTACTCGTTGAGGGGAGAATTTCGTCGATGTGCCCCAAATGATAGCGTACCTAAACAATGAGAGCAAAATAATCAACTATTATTGGAATTTCCCACAGAATTTAACTTCGGCAGTGTGGCGGGATGGCGTGTGGCTGGTGCTTAATTTTTTTTCCAAGCAAATATGTAAATTTCACTTATACCCAGACAATTTTGAGAAACAAAACGCGGCTTAGCCTGATTCGCACACACATCGCCACTGGATGTGCACTCTTGTAATTGAGAGCAATTAATATTAAGAATGCAATAAATGCATATATAAAAACAAAAACTAAATATAATTAAAAGAATCATTCAGTACCTGAATTGACCGGCCAGTGTCCTATGAAGTGCGTGGCAACAGTGTTCAACAGTGGATCCCTTTCTCAGGATAATACCATCTTCTTTTCCTACAAAAAAACGAGGAAAAATTACAGAGAAAAGGTTAAAAGGTCTCGGTTAAAAGTAAGCAAATTTTAAAGCGAAATGCTAGCCCCTTTGGAAAATTTGCATATGATAAGCAAATCCTATGTATACTATGCTAATTTTGTACGATTGCTGTGGACGATCGTACAAAATTAGCATAGGATACATAGGATTTGCTTATCATATGCAAATTTTCCAAAGGGGCTAGCATTTCGCTTTAATTAAAATACCAATTCCAACCAACACCCTCAACTTAAATTAATAAACTATCTCCAGGCGACTCAGCGGTTTCTTACAGCAACAGAATAAATAATGCAATCTTCATAAATCAAATCAACGAAACATCGCACTGGATAGACAAATCTTCTGGCACATAAATATCTGTATTTTATCTACACCCTTTTATTTGTTCACGTGCGAACATTTATCTGATAACTAGCGTGGTACGGCTGTAGATAAACATCACTGATAGATGGCAAATAATTAAAAACGCGACATATATAAAACGCGATAAGGGGGAAATGGCAATATCTGATTTAGTCGCCGCACAATGATAAAGCAGAAACTTATAATTTTACAATCTTGAAACTTTCTTCTTCAAAACGAACCTCCTTCTCTTCTCCAAACTAATAGTAAACAAACAAGTAATTCTGCATATTTGGACCGTCAGAAAGAAAAACGCGCCTAAAATTTTATGACAAAAAGTTCTATAGTTACGAAGCAAATCGTATTTCTTGAATGAAACCACAAAACTGACAAAACCCACCAATATCCGGCGCATTTCCTGGTTTCTTTGTGTAAACGCGGAATAACGCCAAGTATTCCCAGATCATCTAAAAATAGAGACATTGAATTGATATACACAAAATAAATAGAGAAGTAAGATAAGGAAATATTACAAGTGAAGAATACGACCCGAGAGGTACGGTAGCTAGTTTCAAAGAGAAAACAAATATAGGAAAAATCAAAATTACCGTACCTCAACCAAATAATCCAGGTTCAGGTTCATTTCACAAGAAATCACAATGTGATGGGGCATTCTGTAACAAGTATTAAAATGAAAATTGTTCCTGGACATTATGCGGGAGTAAAAAATACATTAATCTTCAAAATAGCTCGTAAAATAAGAGCTGGAACCGATTGGTAAAATCACGATAAACAAGAACTAGCTAAGAACTCTTAGTAGAGGAATTGAGACGATCACGGATATCCGAAACATTGACCCCTGCTGTTATCATCGCTACGTAATCGATAATCCTGTCTTTAAAACTTTGCTGCTTTGCTACTTGCTAACAATCCGGAAAAGCTTCCAACCTGGCCAGTCGATCCACTTCCTCAATGCTGATCTGATCCACCTTATTGTACACATATAAACAGGGCAAGTAGACTCGATTGCCTTGAATCACATCGATGAACTGGTCGATTCTGAAGTGGACAAGTTCACTATGAAACTTCCAAAGATAACAAATTTAGTCATTTTGTTACGGGTACCTATCTGAAGGTTACACGATAATGACTAATGTAGAATATCTTTTTTTACAAGAGAACTCCCTCGATCCGATACATGACACATCCCTCACATTCAAGGATTCAAGATAGCGATCAAATGAAGAGACCCAGGCAGAATCTAACTCTCTTACTGCAGGATTTAATGTGATCGAACGTTTTATGAAATTTGGCTCAGAGCTGTCATAAATTACTAAGTAGCTAGTAGCATTCACTTTTGCCTCTCACTACATATGTTGAGTACAACCGCCGGACAAATAAGTATAACATACGTTGCATCCTCTCTGAACACGACGTCCGCATTGAAGATCTTGTACTCGTGCAGAACGTGCATGATCAATTTCTCATGCACGTGTTTGAGCGGTACAGTGTGAGTGAACCTAACACCACCAACCTAAATGAAGCATCTTTAAGGCATAAATTACCTCGTAAAATCGCGCACAGCATATTGCAACACTGATCAGATCAGACGGTAAAACCATCTCCATAACTAAATGCAACATTGTGCTTTGGCGAAACATATCGACTATACACAGTACATTCCTTAAAAAAAAACTCAGGCCGACGCCGAGGTTAAGACCTTCGATTTGTGTCGCCCCTGCACTGTAGCAAAATACCTTCTAAACACGGTAACTAATAGCACTAACGTTGTAATAGCAGCGCCAAATTCGACTCAAATATGCGCCCTCGTAAGTTGTAACTCAACACTCTCCACTTACCGCATCCTACTCATGTCAATGGCAACAGTGATATTGTCACATCATGGACAATAAGCCTCAAATGTAAGAAACTGTTCATCCATGGAAGATCATGATAATACAAAAATATCTAGGCTAATCAGTGTGCGTACAAATTACAAATATATAATAAAAAAAAGAAAAACCATTTTTTTTACAGTTGAAAAGATCACAATAAAATAAAGTCTACCAACCTTCTTCTGCTTGACATAGATGTTGGGTGGTCTCTTGTTGAGTCTAATTCCGACTGCTTCCAACTCCTTTTCCAGGAGATTCCTCTGCTCGTCACTTTTGCCAGCGTCCAGCATCATCAGAATCAGATCGGCTGTCTTGGCAACGGCAATAACCTGACGACCGCGACCTGAATTGACTTGGTTCACAAGTAGGACTAGGAATCATACCTGACAGTTCCCAAAATCCCATAAATTACTATGCGCTCTAAACATCGCAAATCATTTCTCTCTCGTTACTTACGCTGTTCAGTATGCACATAAAACGAGGTAGCCAAGAACCAACAGACACAGCACTACGTACTGTATGTAATACAGTTCAGCTAATACTCCACAACTCCACTAAAAAGAGATGAAGTACTAAAATATGATTACCAATAAGGTGATGACAAAATGCCAGTAAACAGGAGAATCGAAGACGAACAAAACCAGAAACCAACTCACCCTTTCCCTGTGACGCTCCCTCAATGATTCCAGGCAAGTCGAGCAACTGAATATTGGCTCCTTCATGCTCGATAACACCTAAACGAGAAGTGTTCAAAGTAAGAAAAGGTGAAATGTTTCAAAGTTACGCCAAATCGGCAGCACACGGCAATCTTCAATGTACCTGTGTTTTCTACTATCCAACATATAAATAAGGGAGTGCTCATGATGATTTCACAAAGGGAATCGTGTCTTATAGAAATTCACCCTTAAATGAAGCAACTTCTGAAATTTGACAGGAAGTGGGCATGAAAAACTCCCATAGACTTACAACCTTTGCAAACGAACGCTCATAGAGAAAACCGAATTCCAACCGTAAGGGCGCATTCGAGATGGATATTTCAGGGAAAGAAAAAGAAAACTTTTGGTTCGAGATGGATTTCACCAGAAAAGAATGCTATGGCCACGCATACACATGCAAATGATCGATTGATTTTAGTTTCAATTACGGTACATTTGCATTTTCGACAATTATTTTGCAATTTCGCACGCATTATTTTTTTCTCGGTGTCCATCTTGAACCACTTTTTTGTTTTATTTTCCGGAAAACGTCCATCTCGAATGCGCCCTAAAGCATAACAAATATCTCCTATTTACTTTCACTAACCCGGAATACACGTCAACGTTGTGAATTCATATCCCGCTGCTTCTGAATGCGTCTTCGTCAGTGTGGAGAGAAGAGTCGACTTTCCCACAGACGGGAAACCGACCTAAAACAAATATAATAAGCTGGGACGATTGGTAACAACACAGAGATTACCTTATGACATCTACGAGCTTCCTAGCCTTGTAAACTCACAAGCATCCTAGTCTTGTTAAATAAGGGCTCAGGCCGCTCAGGTACGCTTTGTGGTCCGTGCAAACTGTGTCAAAGCAGAGTCATAAAGGAAAAGACTGGTTGGTTAAATCAAGAAGCATACCATAGCCACTCTCGCGTCACCACTTTTCATAACGTCGAATCCATCCCCTTTCGCTCCACTCTTACCGACCGGTTCCAGAAGTTGCTGACGGAGCTTGGCCAACTTCGCCTAAACTATGGAGAATGAGATTCGTATGCCTCACCGCCGCAGTTCAATAATGTTGACATAACTGTACATAAAACTACTCTTGATGCTTTACGAGAAAGTTAATGTGTATCACCTGGTACCGCAATTATTCTAGGATATGTAAAACTATATACAAATGATCAAAAAAATAATGTTAAAAAACTAGGTTCTATCACTATCACAAAGGTTCATACGCACAAGTAGTAGCTGCACTGCTGCACAGTATAAAACAAATTGAAAGCAAGTCGAATATGCATAACTCTTCCACAGCCCACTGTCACTGAAATTCTGAGGCCGTATTCACCAACACCCAGAGAGCCCTCCCTAGGCCCACGAGCGTCCTGAATCTCTTCTGCTCTCGCACTCTCTTTAGCTCCCTGCGTTTTGGTGAATACGGTCTCTGATCACAAGTATAGCATTCTCCCTCACCTTCAACAATCCAAGATGGTATTCCGTCGCTTTATTCTTCTGTGTTCGGGCCATCTCCCTCTCGATCTCCTGGATCTTTTCCACGACACCCATTTTGAGTAGTTTTATGCAGTTTGTACCCTAAAAAGACACGACGATTACAATAAAAACGGACACTTTTGAATACAGTATTCAAAAGAAAATATATCCCCAAGCAAACGATAAATAAGATTCAAATAAAAGCATAAGGGACCACGCTACCCGTAATGTTCAGATGAAAACCTGAGAGAGAGTATCAAAAACAATTTTATTATTGCAAGTGTCTAATACTATTAAAAAAGCATCTCATCATTGCAATACAAAGTAAATGTTGAGGGCTTGAACTGCAGTGAAATAACTGCAGTGAAATAAGTTAAAAATTAAATCAAATAAAATGTAATTATAATGAAAACGCAAACGCTATCCTTACTACTGTACTGAACTCACTAACTTTCTCGGAAAATAACAAAAACAACCGCAAGACAATGGAACAACAAACAAAAGAAAACAATATAATGATAACATACATATCAGAATACATATCAACTAGCCACAACCCCGTATTAAAGGAGATAGAAGTCATAACATTATGTACAAAAGTGGAGTGGAAAAAAACTGTCCTGAGGATAACTTGAAGCTTGAAGAATAGAAAATTTAAAGCGAAATACCGGCAGGTTTTTGAAACGCATCGAGTACACCGGCAGTACTTATGTAGCTTATGCAAATGAACATAAATTAGAGTAAAAATTCGAGCTAAATTCGAGCAATTAGCATAAA